>RJWJ010032148.1:0-18701 GCA_004363605.1 Indri indri
ATAGGGAAAAATCAAGGCTCTAAGAGGCCAAGAGAAGCTCTGCTCACACCAACCCTAGCCAGGAACAGCTGAGAAAGCAACGCTCTCTACAAAGCAGCTCAGTGCCTGTCTCTGGGCTGGGTGGGGGGATCAGCTGCCAGAGAGCGTGTGTGCTGAGCACCTCATGGGACCAGGAGTCGGCAGATGGGAACCTCTTTTTTAAAAAAAAAAGAAACACAAAGCCACGAAAACACATCCCCAACATTATTGGTCTTCTTTCTGGTTTTCTTTTCCTTCCCAGCCCAGGCAACTCACAACCAAATCAATCAATACTGGATGGCCCTATAAATAAATAAGCATGTCAGTCAACTCAGTAATAAAATGAAGGGATGAAAAGTATGGAAATCGGCGACATTTGTGTAAATCCGCTTATCGTTTACTTTAACATAGCCTTATGCACTTACGCGGTTCCAAAGAGACAGATTTAAAGTAACGTGGCACTTGGTGGACGACAGACTTCAAGTGCAGCCCCCGCTGAGCTCTGGGGAGGGCGAATCCTTCTGGGAACCCTCCTGAGCCTGGGGAAGCCCAAGAAGAGCCCCCTCAAGATGGAACATTCAAGAAATGGCCTCTACTCCCACTCCTCTGACCCCTGTGATTCCAGTTACTTCCCAGCCTGTGCCAGCCAGGGAAGCGGACATTGTCCCAATCCTGGTTACAAAGTCAAGAAAAGGGGAGAAACAGGGGAGGTTCTACCGCATCGCAGGGCTCCGGAAAGGCAAGAGAAATGATCTGCTGAGGACAGCTCAGCTGCTGCCAAAGAAACTAGGGCCCAGTGGGCTGGCAGGAAAGAACGAGGACGGTGCTGATTTTATACTCGAAGGGAGGGCTGGTACGCAGATGTCTGAGCAGGCTGGTAACGGCTGGGACCTATCTGCAAGGCTGCCTTAGTTCTAGAAGCAGAGCACAGCAGAACGCCAAGGGAAAACAAAGGTCACCTGGTACAAACCTATGATTTTACAAGTGGGAAACCAAGCCTGGAAGGTGAGGTGGGTTTATTCAAAGTCACAGACCTTAGATGTAGCAGAGCCGGTACAAGGCTGGGCAAAGGTGAGGGGGAGAGAGATTTCTTGGGATCCAACCCTGGAATTCCACCGAACGCAAGAGAACCCATCCTCATCGCTACCCCATAGGAGCGAGACGCCAAAGGGAGGGGCAGCTGGGGCAGGGAAGCTTCTCCAGCGCTTCCGGAGGCTGCTGGTTTCCTCTGGCAATGCTGGGGGGTCGGAGGGGGAGCCAGGGTCCTTTTCTGACATGCTGCGGGCCTTGGGTCTTACCTCGGCTTGGAAGCTTTTTAATACAGGAGCCACCATCTCTCTGATTTCCTGAAAAAGAGATCAGCGAAGAGTTCACCATGGTGCCAGGTGGGACAGCCCCACGGCCCCAGCTTGCAGCTCACTGCTGTCCCCGGCTCAGCGTTTCCCGAGCATGTCCCATGGGACCTGCACTCCGTGGGCTTTCGCAAGGGACACACACAGGGTGCCAAGCCAAATCAGACTGGGAAACATCAAGTCCAAGAGGTTTCTTTCCTGAAGGACTTTTCGGGGTCTTGCACGCTGGGAATTTTTGGAAGAGGGAGAGAAGAAGCGGTGGCATGATCTTTTATGCAAAGTGTCTTTGAGTGGTCCTTCACGGGACACCCTTTGGAATGGGGGCT
This sequence comes from Indri indri, assembly GCA_004363605.1. Taxonomy (NCBI): domain Eukaryota; kingdom Metazoa; phylum Chordata; class Mammalia; order Primates; family Indriidae; genus Indri; species Indri indri. The sequence continues at coordinate 1,697 of RJWJ010032148.1, forward strand.
GGAGAGGTGGCCCCAATTCTCCACAATCAGCTCTAAGTCATCAAAGTCCCTTCCTGAAAACCTTCCATCCTTCAAGGTTGCCTGGGCTCTGTGCTGCCTCCTTTGGGTGGCACCTTTGGGTTCCTCCTTTGGGGGGCCCCTGCTACCCCACCCTGTGCCACCACACCAGCAGACTGCATTTTGCATTTTAGCAATGCCGAGTCAGTGTACCTGACTCGCCCTGCTCACCAGAACGTGCAGTTCCTGGGACCTTGGCTGCCCTGCCCTTCAGCGCCCACCTCAGAAGAAAGGCTCTGCAAGTGTCTGATTAACCCCAGGATGTGGGCTGCCTTCAGAAGGTTTGACCTGGTCACCACAAGCCTCCTACTTCCAGATCCCAATTTCCTGACTTTCATAGGTGACCTTGAGGTTCCCAGCCCCATGGGTTCCCCTGGCAAACTCCTATGAGTTCCTCTCTCTGGCATGTAAGAGGGAAGCCTTTTTTTATTTCATTTCACTTTTTTGAGACAGGGTCTTGATCTGTTACCTAGGCTGGAGTGCAGTGGTGTCATCTTGACTCACCGCAACCTCAAACTCCTGGGCTCAAGTGATCTTCTGGCCTCGGCCTCCCTAAGTGTCAGGATTACAGGCGTGAGTCACTGCGCCCAGCTGGGAAGCCTTTTAGAACCGTGTGCCCAAGATTCCAACCCTAATCCTCCAATTTCCTGTGAGATCCACTGGTAACTCTCCCAACCGCAACCAGCCACATCCACAAGAAACCCCCAGGGGAGGGGAGCTGAGGGGGCAACTGAGAGGAGCAGGAAAGGAAGAGACGGGTTGGGGAACACACACGCTCGGGTAAAGAGGAAACCCCTGAATTACGAAAATAAGTCTGTGTTGCTTCTGCCCCTGGAAAAAGTCCCTCTTTGGGGCCCTGGGCACCCCTACTCACTGGGGATCTTCAGGAGGGACACAGGCAGTGCACGTGGACCTAGTGGACTTGATCACAAAGACCCACAGGCGCACGGCTGAGCCGTGGGAAAGGAAACATATGAGACTCTGTCACAGGTTGAGAACTGAAATGCCCACCGGGCCAGGCAGGAGTGGACAGGAGGGAGGCAGGCTGGGAGACACAAGCCCCCTCGAATGGGCTGCACGTTCTGCTGTAGCTGACGCCTGAGCATGGGCAGTGTGGGCTGCAAGATCTACCAAACAGTCTCAAAAGATACGAGGAAATCCAATTTCAGGTAAAATCTTCTGCAATGCTAAATGTTGGCCCCTTACTGTAAACTCTGAAAGACTTTACGGAACAAATAACAAATCTATCAGCAAGAGACCTCTGGTCTAGGTTCAGGAGATGTTGGTACAAGATGGGACCTTAAAAACAATCTACCCAGTGTCCTGAGTTTACAGAAGGGGAAGCTGAGGCCCGAAGAGGAGCTGGACTGCTCAACGTCGCACAAGTGAGTGGCACAGCTGGAATTTGAACCCCGGTCACCAGACTCCCCAAACAGGCTCTTTTCATAAGCCCACACTCAAGTAAGCTTAGGGGATTCAAATCTGAATGCCACTGGAAGGGTAAGAGTTTGAGGGGGCTTCGAGCTAATGCCAACCATTTCTAAAAGCCCACCGCCCTAATGCCTAAACTGCTGGGGGACGCTGAGCAAAGGCACCAGCCAGAGGACTCTTAAATAAAGCCTTGGCGTGACTCTCTTATCAGGAGAGACTAGATCCAAAAATGAGAATTTTCAGAGGCACAACTATAATAGGAATGGAAACTTATTCCTTCTAATTACATAATTGCATAATTATGCAGTATTAAAATTATATAAGCTGAACTCCAAGGCTTAAAACCTGGCCTGGATTTCCCTCATCACCTGGGGGTTCCCGCGTGGCCTGGGGAGAAAGCTCGCTGGGCTGGCGGAGGGAGGACGAGACGGAGAGGCTGAGTTGACCAGAGAGGGGGCAAATGGGGCTGTGAGTACCCGGGCCCGATTCACCTCTGCTTCCTGGGGAACAGAGAGTCAGAGGTGCCCTCATTCTGGGGAGAAAAATTTGTCTATAGACCAAGCCATGTTCTGTTCTAAAAGGGAAGGGAGGCGTCCTCAGCGCAACCTATGGCTTCTTAGCTCTTGGAGTTCATGCCAAAGACCTGGCTTGGCCTTCCTGAAGCCACAACATGGGAGACACTCTCCCATCTGAGATTCAAGACTCTTTTCCATGCACACGCTAACCCCTCAAACCTAAGCTTCCTTTTAGACTTGCTCTGTGGACAAATTCCAGCTAGATCCTAGTCCCCTCTCTTGCCTTGAAGAATCAGAGGTATTTATGACTTGTATGAGAAGGATTTTGCAGGTAAGAGACTGAGGTTGACTCGAAGGTGCCACCCGTCTGTGCTCACGTGGTCTGCTTCCTGGCTGGGCCCGCCCCTCCCCCATGGGCAAGATGGTGCAAGAGACCCCTGGTGATTCGGACAGGCAGAGTGTACCTGGTGGAACCAATGTCTCCCATCTGAATGTCAAACCCTGCCCCATCCTCCTCCAAGATCCAGCGCACCGGAGCAGATGAGGACAGACGCTAACCTGCTGGCCAGAGGGAAACACAGCTCGCTTTGGGAGGGGTCTGGCCTTGGAGCCCTGTGACGTGTTTCCCATCCATGACAACTCTGAGGTGCCGCATCCCTGCCAACATCATACGGAGTCAGAGGGCTTTATTTCCCCTACTTGTGCTTATTCCCATCATTTTCCCCTTAATTCAAGAAGCAACAGGGGGGCCTGATAGAGAAGGGAAAGGAATTCACACATTCACCCCCGTACAGAACAGGAACGTGTCTGTTCCTGCCTGTTCCCGCCTGCTCCTCTGGGGGCCCTTGCGTTGCTGGGGCCTGGTCATTCTCTGGACCACCCCGATGGCAGCCGGGAAAGACAAAGCTGGCTGCTGGAACCGCAAGGCAGGAGGGGAAAGGGAAGGATGAGGGGCTGCAAGATGGTGAGCGATGAAGACCCGAAGAGGGTGGCAGAGGGTCTACAGCAGCCATCACGCAGACACCAGTGGAAAAGCAGGATAAAATCAGGAACTCTAGACCAGCTGTTTTTGCCACAAGGCCAAGCACTGGACTTAGATATGCATGCGTGTGTGTCGGGCGGGGGGAGACGGACATGTCACAGTGCCCTCAAAAACAGTGACTTTAATGGAGAAGCGTTCTGCTCTTCCTTTAGTTGGCACCACTGAGCGCCACTATACCAGGAAACATCAAAAGGTTGGGGGCTGTAATTTTTCTTTAGGGCTAATTAGCTTCTTTTCTTGTTAGTCACTTATGTCTACAGTTTGCAAAATATAGCTTGAACAGAGAAAAATCTGCATTCCTACTGAGTTAATTCTATAACAGCAAACATACTGTACCTCAGGTACATTTTTCTTAAATTCCCGGCGGAGTTCAATTAAATGTTTATGAGAATGTTCACTCTCCTCCTGCCGTGCAGACAGCTCGGAAGCGACGGAATTAAGCTCCTTCTGGAACAATAAAAAAAGAGAGAGAGAGAGAAAAGAAAAGGATTTTTTTCCTCTTTTTCCTTTTTAATCATTGTTCAAAACAGCATTCTGAACAAGTTTTCTTAACTTACGAAGCTGAGAAAAGACAGAGGATATTGACTCCTGGCACAGATGAATAACTTACAAAACTAGAGATGCTACCAAAAAAAGTCCAGGACAGCTGTTTTGCTCATTGGAAGTCGGGCCAGATCCATATTCTCCTACACAAAGTTGGGTGGAGTTGTGGGTTTTTTTTCATCTCTTCCCCACCCCCTGCCCCACCTCTTAAATTTCCTAAGGAGTGATGGCATAAGCTTGTCAGTAACTGTAGAAAACATCTCCAAACCATGTCAAAATAGTAAAGTGCGGCATATTGTATGGGCATATTATAGCGTAAGAAAGTGCTGTCGACAGCTTTCATATATCAGAGGTGGGAACTGGTCCAACTATGACTTACTTACACTTAAAGGTTCATAAATACGCCTTTTAAGATATAGATGGCTTTTTAATTTCAGTAGATTTTGGAAAAATGAAGGTGCCAATAAGAAGCAAGCTGACCTTTTGAGTATCCTGCAGTAAATCATTTAAGGTTCACTTCGAGTGTAAGAAATACTTCATTGACGAGTCCAGGATTCAGAAGAAATGGATTGGAAGGCGCTCTGCCTGCTTGTGTGCAAGGAAGGCGGCAGACCAGGTTTTTACAGGGCGTACCAGCGAGGGGGAAAAGAGAGAGGGAAGGCAGGGGGGCTGCGCCGGCTCGCACGCGCATAACAGACAATGTCTGATGGTCATCGTACACATATAGTTGATCACCCCTCTCAAAGCTTTCTTCACTTTAACGGTGGCAGTTTCACACAGAGAGTACAATTTACCATGAGTTGTCATAGATTTCATTTGCATAATTCAAGGAATGCTCTGTTTATGTGGTCTGCTGCTTTCCTGCACCATCTCGAGATGGGCTTTTTTTCTGGACCATAACTCGAGGAGCATTTCTGTATATATCACCCGATTATATTTGCAGCAATCAAGCCCCATAATTTCCTAAATCTGGTGATGCAATAAATTTCTGCAATCAGATTTATTAAAAACACACACGCAGATGCGGGAGTGTATTTCTAGGGTGAACTCTTTAATCTAACATATGTATGCTGAGGCCTAGCACCGCGCTGAAAGACCCCATTTGTCATCGCTAATACACATTCATCTTGCACACACAATGAAACACTTTTACCATTAGATAATGAAATAAAAGTACTATTAACCCGCTGCAAATCCTGTTCCCTCCAAGAGACGAAATGCATGGTAATTGTCTTATGTCACATCTGAGAGGCGGCAAATCTGCTCAACAGCAGTTCACCATAGCACCGTAAACCTGGGACCCCAAACCTGGGACAAATGTCTCTGGCCTATGGGCCCTTTTCGAGAAATCCAGGAAAGAATTTCTATTTCTGGAGAAATATCTAACCTCTTCAGAGAATCATGCGACTAGAAGGGAGAAGGGAGAGGCATCAAAGCAGCGCATTCGAACAGAGGCGCGGGAGCCGGCGCTCTCCAGGGTGCTGAAATCAGTTCTCGCCGCCGCAGAGGGGCACTCCCACGCAGAGGAGCGGCGGGGCTTCTAGTCTAAAAGCCCCATGGCATTTTGAGCCAGGTGAGAAACGAGGCATCACGGGAAAAGAAAAAAAGAGGAGACTTTGGTTTATTATTATTTAAAACTAATTGCGGTTTCCAATAAAGAAACCACAACTGACCATAACCAAAATAGCGAGCTACGACTAAGGAGAGATTGGTGTTTGCAGAAATAGACAAAGGTAGACAAAACCTAGCCAGTTGGCGCAGCCAGGTGGACAGAATCTCACTTGGCAGGAGACAGAGAGAATGGGAATGCCATGGTCAATCTGAGTGGTAGTGGAGCGCTCACAGTTTTTCTCATCTCTGTTGAAGACAAAGATGTGATTTTTACATTGCTGTAGCACAAACGGAACTGGGACTTGGGTAATCATTCAGTTTTGGATTATCATGTGTTGGACACTATGTTCTTATCTCGGGGACATTGTCTCCCCACACCACAGCAACCAATATACCTCGTGGGGGCTGGACTTTGACTCCTCACTAAAAACATCCAACCCGGGTTCTGAAAAGAAATCGCAGAGCAGGGTAAGCCCAACTGCCTGATGTACCCTACCAGACGATTATGCCCGGCTCCCTCCGCCCGCACCGCACAGGCCGCTTGTGGGGGCAAATCACTCTCAGATGTGATGTAAGACAATTACCGTGCATTTCGTCTCTTAGAGGGAGAAGGGTTCCTGCTGTGTCTACACTGCAGTGAGGGCAGAGCCAGGCAAGACAGGGGGACACGAGGGTGCCCCCAGCCCTCGTCCCACTGCAAGCCCAGCCTTTGATGTCTTTCCTGCTTAGCCACTGAGGAGCTGATGATGTCACTGATACCCACGTTCTTCTCAACTTTGCCTAAATCTATGCTCATCCTTCAACCCTGAATTCTTGCTACATTTCTACGGTAAACACACTAACACCAATAATAATACTGGTAAATAATAATAACCGTAACTACCATTTATGGAGTGCTTGCATGTGCCAGGCACCAGGCTAACCTCCTAACATATATCATCCCGTGGAACAAACACATTAATGTGTCTGTAAGGTGATTCAAGCAGGGATTCAGAAATAAATTATAGTCAATTCTAATAATCGAGGTGTGGATTATCTCCTTGGTGGATTATAAAGGCACATTTTTAATGCCCTGCTCTCCAGCGGGGTTCTGCTCCACTTCCTTATTAGCTGGGGGGTGTTCAGGGAGCTGGTTTTAAATGATATGAATGTGTAAAGCATCAAGCACAGTACCAAGTGTTCAATAAACACGGACTGATATTAATCTTATATTTAGATAAACAGCTCAGAAAACACCCCACCAGATCAATGATTCCACGAATTTTGGATTTCACAAGTCAGTAAAAAATTTTACTTAAAAAAGACTGACAGATAATTGTCAAATGTTACTGTATCAAACAAAGACATTAAAAACCACTCCCTCCTGCCCTAAAAGAAAGGATATCTGAGCATTAACAAAGCAAGAGGGCCAATGATCACATCAACAAGGGTCTTTTAAAATAAACACATCTAAAATTAAAAAGCTCATGGCACTATATTTATTTTGAAGGAACAGCAAAAAAATTCTGTCATAAACAACCACGGGTCTGAAGTTGAGTTTTAGAACCTCGTGTCCAAGCCACCACACACGCAGCTCGCAGGGCCTCTCCTTTGATTATCAAGCAGAAGTCGGCATCCTCTCCCACCTGGCTCCTAGGCCCCCGGCCCTAGGGGAGTCGTGATTAACACAGCCCCAGACTTTGGGCCAGGCCCAGGCAGGGCGGAGAATCATCTGATTAACTGGCCATCAGCAGCAGACAGACAGCCCGGAGCCCGGCGCAGACCATTCAAATAATGATCATCATAAACAGCCCATTTGCAACTAAAAAGAAATAATTTTAATGAGCTTGAAGCAGATGATAGATGCAGCTGAGGCTTGGGCCAATGTGCAGGGAGAAAGGAAGCTGGGGCTGAGCGGTACCGAAGACCAGGCGCTGTAGGAAGAAGCTGGGGGCTGAGAAAGGAAGGGGCTCTTCTGATGGCATTTGCAGGCCTCACTCGAAGTGCACACCATCCTGCGAGTGCCCCTAGCTCCAAGAGGGTCTGCCATCACTGTGCTGGCCAATCCTGGGACTTAGACCTCCAAGACACGCAGAACCTATGTGCCAGAAGGAATCCTCAAGGTCGCCCAGGTCATTGCTGTCCAAACTTTGACCATACGAGTTCCTCTGCATGAATTTTGTTATATTGAAACTTAATATTTATCTTCAAATTGACCCATATTGTTTTCTTTTTGATTGAGAGATGCATAGCTTTAAGTTTAATGTTAAGCTTAATGAGTTTTTATACCCGAGTAACCGCTGCCCAGATCAAGATAGCGAATGTTCACACTCCAAGTGCCTGAGAGAGCTCCCTTGTGTCCCCTCCTGGCCTGAACCCCCTAAAAGTAACCATTATTCTAGGCCTAGCATCATAGATAAAATTTGCCTGTTCTTGACCTTCATAGAACGTCTCCCCGCTTTTTTAACCTAAATAAGTACATTTGAAAAGGACACTTTGTTTTTTATCACTAGAGAATCAGATGCCATAAACAGACGGTAGCCATTAAAATAAAAGTACAATGGAAACACAGCATGGCTGTCTGATTTTGTTATAAAAGGCCAGCAAGTGCCGGAGGGGTGTTAAAGGGAATGTAGGACCCAACAGAGACTTTCTGCTTGCTGGAATGAGAAGGGATGACAGAGAACTGAGAAGGGACAGCTGTTCCTCATGACCCCGGTCGATTCCTTCTAACACCAGGTCTACTTACTGCTTTCAATCTCACGTCCCATCAGTGGCCGTGTGCCCTGCACTTTAGCAAACACTCATCACACCCGAGTCTCCATCCCTTCGCTCACTCATTCTCTGTTGCCCAGGCTGGAGGGCAGCGGCACAATGCCAGCTCACTGTAAGCTCAAACAATCCTCCCACCTCAGCCTCCCCAGTAGCTGGAATTACAGGCACGTGCCACCACACCTGGCTTCTCCCATTTTAAAGATGAGGAAACAGACACAGACAGCTTTGGGTACCTGCCCATGTCGCACACCTGGTCTAAGAGGCTGGATTGCCTCAGAGAGCACGATGGGTCTTGGCTAGAGAAGGAAAACTATTGGTTATCTACGGAGAGGCCAGTTGAGTGTTCTCGATTTATCGGAGTTTCTCCAACCAGAAGCAAGTGGGAATCTTATAGGAATATTCAGTTTTTAGAGCAATTTCAGACCTGATCCTCAAGGGTCAACTGTATACAGGGCTTTGAGCTAGATGCTGTGTTCTTATCAGGGAAACTCACGTAAGCCGCAACCTGAGCACGTGAGCTCTCCCCTGCACGTGTGCACACTCTTCTCGGCTCCAGACACTCCCCTACTGGACATATCCTAATACCAACTGAGAAGAGACCTTCCAAAAAAGATGCAGTGACTGTTGGGGGCAGGGGTTAAGGAAGTGAGGACCTCCGGTGTTCCCAGGCTTGAAGGGATTCCATGAAGTGAAACTATCTCTTCCTCAATACATCCCTCCCTGGCTCAAAACTGGCCTGCGGCTCCCTGCTGGCCTGGAACAACCTGCTCACCCTTAGGGTCGCTGGGCCCTGCTGGCCTCTCCCGCCATCCCCACTGCTTGTTTCCTTCCCAGCCAGACTGAATGCCCCACTGGAATCCAAACGCGCCAGCACCTCCCAAGTCCACGGCTCCGCAGACTCCTTCCCCCAACCCAGATGATCTCATTCTGTCTTCATGGCATGCTCTTACTCATCCTTCATGTCCCAGCTTAAAAGTCTCCTCTTCCAGAAAGGCTTCCTGGACACTTCCGAGGTCTAGGTGTCTTCTTCGTGCCTCTGTTAACTCTTTCTGATATTTGCCACCAGATTTTATTTGTCAAAGCCCTAGAAACTTTTCAAATGAAATCTTACACAGAGGATTCTTCTAGGAAAAAGGAGCTCAATTGACATTTACCAAGCACATATTAGTATCTATGTGCTCATATTTATTGAGTGCACTAAGTACCTTATGTATATTACCTCCTGTAAGGATACGTATATAAAGTGACAGTCGAGATTCCAGGCCAGGTCTCAAAAACCGAGAAGAGCAGTGATTATGAGCAGTGGGGGGCAATCACTACCCGCCCCCCAGGGTAAACATGAGCTCTGAGATGTTGAACCTCATCTATCCAGCTGCCCACCTACCCAAGCACTCCTGGTCTCTGGTGTGCCAGGCACCAGATAAGGGGGGATGGCAATGATGAACCAGACACAGCCTGGATCCTCCAAGAGCTCAGAAACCAAAGCAGACAGTGAGGGCATAAATAATTCTGGTAAGAAGTGACAAAGGCCATCATGCCGAGGCATTGCCTCATTGCAGGCTTGGAGAAGAGTGAAACCCTAACATGTTTTCTGTACTGCCTTCAGGCAGGTATGGAAACTGGGCAAGGGAGAGGCAGAGTTTTAATTAAATCACTGTGGTCCCCACCTTCGGCAAGGGCTGCCAGTAGGCACCAAGGTGCTACCCAGGCTCGAAGCCCTTTATCCAACATCCATCCAATCACCCAGCCAACCCTCCATTTATCCATTTGTCCAATCATCCATCTACCCAACCAACCAACCCTCCATTTACCTAACTGGTCATCCATCTTCCAAAGGATCATCCATTCATCTGTTCTTCCAACTGATCATCCAGCACCCATCTACCCATCACTCAGCCAGTCATCCCTCCACCATCTGCCCCATCCCGTCATCCACCCAGCCAATTATGGCCCCACGCCTGTGCCAGGCACAGTGCTAGGAACCGGTATGTGGAAACGCCTGACACGGTCCTGTCCTTGAGGAGTTCACAGTGCAGTGAAGAGACAGACAGATCAGTTCTTACACTGTGTGTCTAAACATGCCACGAGAAGTACGAACCAAGTGTGACGCGAACGCAGAGAGCAAGGTGACTGACAGTGACTGGGGGAAAGAGTCACCAAGGTGGGAACATATGACCTGGATCTGGAAGGCCGAGGAGTTTGTCAGATAACGAAGCCAAGCAACCCAGGCAGAGGGATGAAATACTGCGAAATCCCCTAACTGGTCTCCCTGTTCTTCAGTTTTCTTCTCCTTAACACGTATTACTATCAAACACACTGTGTATTTACTTATTTACTAGAATGAAAACTCCTTGAGAGCAAGACAGAGATTTTGCTCCTCCCCCTTTATCATACCCTCAGTGCCTAGAACAGTTATTGTCACACAGTAGGTACTCTAGACACATTTGGCAGCTGAATGAACGAATGAATGAATGAATGCGATGTGCCAAGATCAGAGGTCCTGCTCTGTCAGGGCAACAGCGACATGGTTCACAGACCACTGACCTGCATTCAAACGCTGGCTTTGACACCTCACTAACGGCATGACCTTCAGACAAGTGGCCTGACCTCAGTTTCTGTGCCTGTAGAATGGGGATAAAATTCCATGTCTGTAGGGTTATTGCAAGGCCCTCTTGAGAACCAGACTGTAGTAGGTAAAGTGCCTGGCATGGCATCCAGGGTCTTCAGAGTGTTGTCAACCTCCAATGGAAAGCCAGTCCCTCAGGGGTGGCGATGGTGTCTCTCTTGCCCACAGCCGTATCCGGTGGTCTAGCTCGGTGTCTGGTGCGCAGCAGGCATTTAATCAATATTGGTGGAATGGTGGCCGGAGCAAGGTGGGGCTGCCTTTGTGGGAGCCAACATCTCATTCTACATCTGGGGTCCATGGAGCTATTCAGGACTTTGCCATCAGAGTCCCAGGCAAACACTGAGGAGGGTTTCAGGGGATGGTCAGAGCACAGGGACCTGTTCTGTCTGCCGTGGGGCAGGTTGGGAGTGTCGCCTTCAGAGGGGCTTCAGAGGGCCGGCTCTGGGGAATGACCAGGCACATGCTGGCCTGCCACGAGCAAGGAGACAAGACGGATGGCTCTGCAGCCGGTCGAGATGGATGACGGAGCTGTGGCTGAGAGACAGCCTGGGTTACCAGAGCCATCCATCACTCCCTGCGCCGTATGTAAATTTCAGATGCCAAGATGTATTGGGCCAATTATCCGAGGCCAGGGCAAGGGGCGGCGCCGCCGAGAAACAGTTCTCAGCCAAACTGGCTTTCCTGCGTTCCATCAGCAGGGCCTGGTGACGGACGGTTCAGGCCTGGGTGTACGCAGAAGGGCCGCCGGCCACTTCCTGGCACACGTCCAGTGCAGCGAGGATAACAGGGTAATAACTGCCCCGAGGAAGCCCGCTGCATGCTGGGTCCACAACTTTGGGCACACAGAAGTTCATTTATTTCTCCCAGCGGTGCCTGGAGTGCAGTGGATTCTCTGCAAACATCTGTTGAGGGAGCCAATGAACGGTCCTGTGATGCAGGTACCATTTTACATGCGGCACCTGCAGGGAGACAAAGTCACTCGCTCCAAGTCACACAGCTAGGAAGTGGCATGATGGGGACGTGAACCTAGAACTTTCTGGGTCTTTTTTCTGGGTTGTTTCCTTGGAGCTCCTCTCCAGATGCCGGCAGGGCACCCTTTCCTCGTCTGTCTTTGACAAGGTCTTATGCTGAAGACCAGGAACATGGCTGGGCCTGGTCCGTCTGTCTCTCCATCTGTTTGTCCATCTATCCATCCATCCACTCACTCCTTCCTTCAGCAACTAGTTTTTAGGTGCCTACAATGTTGCCAGGGACAAGACAGACCCAGGTCCTGCCCGTATGGAGCGTTTGGTCACGCAGGGGGCACAGAATTAAAACTGCAGGTGGGCGTGGTGGTGCACTCCTGTGGTCCCAGGTACTCGCGAGGCTGAGGCAGGAGGGTTGTTTGAGCCCAGGAGATCGAGGCCAGCCTGGGTGACATAACAAAACCCTGTCTCTCAAATAAATAAGTAAAACAAATTGTGGTACATCAAGTGCTCCTGGCGGTTCCTGCAGTTCTGGCTTCCAGAAAAACCAGGCAGCAATTTGCTTTTAGTTTGAGGCAGGCTGAGAGCCAGCACTGGAAAGGCAGATGGGGTTCGAGTCCCACTGTTGTGCGTATCAGCTCTGTGAGCCTGGGCAGACCCTGGGCCACTCTGTATCCAGGTTTCGCTGCTGTAAAACGGGGTCGCGGCATCACGTCCCCGTTGGGGTGCCAGCTGGAGAGGAGGCCGGTGGCCTGCAGGGGGTCCTGGCTGCAGGAGGTACTTGGGGAGGGCTGGGTGCCCCGGGGCCAATGCTGGCACTTGGGCTGGGGCTGCTAACAGCCCTGAGATTGAGGGAGGGGGGCAGCCGCCTTCTCTGTCCTGGGTGTGGGGCTGACATAAATCAGCAAATCTCATCAGCTTGATCCAACAATTTCTCATCCTTTCTACTATTGCCACCCTGGGCCAGGCCACTGTCATCACTTGCCTGGGTGACCACAGAAGCCTCCTCCCTGGGCTCCTTGCTGCCACCCTCACCTCCCAAAGCCCCCTTCCCACACAGCAGCCACAGGGATCCTGTTAAACTGAAGGCATGTCCTATCTCTCCGTGGCACAAAACCGTTCCATGGGTCCCATCTGAGTCAGAGTCAAGGCCCCATGTGATCCACCTTGGGCCTCACTTCCTCCGACACCCCCAGCTCATTCTGCTCCAGCCGCACGGGGGCCTTACTGGCTCTTGAACGCACCAAGCACATTCCTGCCCCAGGGCCTTTGCACAGGCTGTTCCCTCTGCCTGCAGTGCTGCTTTTTCAGAATTCTACACGGGTCTTTCCTCGTCTCCTCAGTGTCTCCATTCTTCTACCACCTTCTCCCAGAAGCCTGTCCCACCATCCTATTTAAAATATCAAGCAACTCCTTTCTCCCTCTCCTGGCCCCTGCTTACTTTTCTCCCTACCACTTACTGTCGACACATTTGTGTAGCCACTTCTCCGACTGTTTACTGCCTATTTCCACTGCCCGCCCCCCTCCAACGTCAGCTCCATGAGGACGGGAACTTTGTCTGGGTCACTGCTGTATCCTGAGGCTTGGCACATACTAGGTGCTCGATACTTGCCGAATGAATGAATGTCTGAATAAATGAACAAATGAATGATAGGCTGGCCAACTCCAGGTCCCCTGCCACGGCAGTTGCCCCCACTACAGTGCCGGGCCCCACTTCCAGCACCCCCCGCCTCCCTCCCAAGCATCAGGCAGGAAAAGAAGCCTGCTCCTGCCGCAGGCGGGACCTGGAGGTGGCTGTCCTTGAGAGAGGGTGCCAATCAAACACCTAATTATCTCGCTGGCAAGCCCCGAAAACCGGAGCCACATCTGATCACTTCCTCCTGCCCTTGATTGCTGATTTATATTCCTGAGTTCTCAGAATTTAAAACCTTGTGGGCACCAGGAAAACAAAGTAGGCACCACTCTTGACGGGTGTCAGGTGAGGGATCAGGGAGGGACCCTTCATTCCCCTCTAAGGGCTGACGCATCTGGTCTGACTGGGTGAGCTGCCAAAACCGGGGGTGGGGAAAGAGATTGCATGAAACAATCATTTACTCACTCATTCATTCGTCAAGTGTTCACTGAGCACATACTATGTGCCAGGCACTTGCTAAGGGCCACATTACAGCAACCAGGTGCTGACCACAGGAGGGCACTTGTCACGCCTTGGCCCACCTCGTCTTCTGGGAGGTCTGTGCTCCTAATAACTAACCCCTTCCACAGCTGGGGAAAATGAGTCTTGGAGAGATTATGGTCAGGCAAAAGTAGGGCTGTGAACCCTGGGGTCCCCTGTCCTCCGAACCACCGCGTCAGCTCTGAAGTGCAGAGTCTGCACCACCGTCGCCATTTTCCTGTTCATCTCTCTGAGCAGCCTCTATTTGGAAGTTGGGGGGACTGTGGGGTTGGGAATAAGGTCTGTGGGAACCCCAGGAAAAATTCGCTTGTGTACGGGGCTAAGAGGGTGACAGGTACACCATCGAGGTAGGGAAGAAAGCATTTATGGAGTGCCTTCTGTATGCTGGGTGGGGTTCCAAGAGCTTCGTGCAGCTCACTGCCACAGACGCGCAGGCGTTGCTGTACGGAAAGCGCAGCAGGAGAGAGCCGCATCCAGCAGAACAGGGGCAGCCATCTGGGGGAAGGCACGGGAGGAGGAGGGACCTGTGGGCACCGTGTGGGGGCTGGAAAACCCGGGCTGTGTTGGAGGATGGCAGGGCACCTGGGTGCATCCTAGGGCCTTGTGGGGATTGGGTTGGAAAGTCGTGGGACCAAGGCAAGAAGCAAGTGGAAGCCGGAGGGGACTGCTGAGCAGAGGGGGAGCCCCTGCTTCTGGGCAGGTGCAGGAAGTCGCGTGGGCAGGAGACTGAGCCTGGAGGCTGGGAGGGGCAGACATACCGTCTGTGCTACCAGCCAGGTGGCTGAGGGAGCTCCAGCCAGGCAAGGTTGAAGGTAAGACTGAGAGAGAAGGCCCTGAAATGGGGGCCTGATATTTAGGGCCTGGGAGAATGACTTGGATGCCAATCCATGCATATTTTGGGGCCGTATTTTTGACACGTAAACCTCAGCTGGGGATCTGTCAGGCGGGTCCTGCTGGGTCTGGCCCGGCTGACTCAGCTGACCCTCATTCATTCCACACCCGCCTCAGGGGACTCCAGGCTGGCCTGAGCCACGGCCGCATTGCTGCTGAGACGCAGCCATTGTTCAACGACAGGGAAGCTGTCTCTGCCCTCACACAAAACAGGCCACTGTGTCTCGGCTTAGTTGTCCCAGGTCACAGACTTGGGAAGCAACAAGGCTGGGATTTGAACCTGGGTCCTCTTAGCTCCAAAGCCCATTCACTCTCCTCTAGCAACTCAGCAGCATACCCCAGCCTAAACCTCCCCACGACTTCTGACACTTCCCTCTCCTCCCTGAGGCAGAGAAAACGGTCTAGACCTGAGACTCCTGGGCCCATGCAGCTCCTAATCCCAGCTGTCTACGATTAACAGAGTTGAACTCTGATCAATCCTCAGATTCTTTGAGGGCCTAGAACATATGGAGCAGTGATCTTTAACTTCTATTAATAGTACAGCACTGTCTGATATGATAGCCACCAGCTTCCTGTGGTTATTTAAATTTAGTACATCTACATTAACTTCAGTGAAATACAATCACAGATTCAGGTCCTTGGTTGCACGAGCCATATTTCAAGTGCTCGGGGTCATACTGGGCGACTCAGATTTACATCATCTACATGATCGCGGAAGTCCTGCGGGACACAGCACTGCGTTAGAACGTCTAACGATGTGTGGCTTTATGCCACCATCTCCACCTGCCATTTATTTCCTCAAGCTCCAACAGCTCCCAGAATTCCCAGCCCAAACCCTGACTGAAGCCAGGGACCCAAAACACATACTCACATTTCAAGGAAGACAATACTGAGCCCATATACTGCTAGCGGGAATGCAAACTGGTATAGCCATTTTGAAAAACAGTGTGGCAGTTTCCTAATAAGTCAGACACAAATTTGCCTTATGACCCAGCAATTCCACTGCTCCACCAAGAGAATTGAAAACGTATATTCACGTGAAGGTCTGTACACAAACGTTCACAGCAGCACTATTCATGATGTCCAAAAAGTACAAACAACTCAATGTCCGTCAACCGACGAATGGATGAAACGTGGTCTACCCACACAATGGAGTATTATTCAGCAATAAAAAGAACAAAATATTCATATATGTTACAACACGGGTGAACCCTGGAAACATTATACTAAGGGAAAGAGGCTGACACAAAAGCCCACAGATGACATGATCTCATTTATATGAAATCACTAGAAAAAGCAAATCTATAGATATAGCAAATAGATTCGTGGTTTCCTGGGGCTGGGAATGGGACCAGACAGTGACTAAAAATGGACACAAAAGATCTTTTTGGGGTGATATAAAAGTTGTAAAACTGGATTGTGGTGATGGTTACACAACTCCATAAATATAGTGAAAACCAATGCATTGTGCACGTACGACAGGTGAATTTTTTAGCATGTAAGTTAAACCCAAATAAAGCTGTTTTCAAAAAAAACTCACAAGAAATCTGGAGGTAGGAGAAGCTACGCTCAACAGCCACGCATCTGCGTAACGCTCATGCTTTCCTGTCAGAGCCTTCTTTGCCTTTGCTTCGGACTGTCATGGCAACAACAAACATCGCGGACAAGTCCCTGGCGCCAGGCTCCGCGTCCAGCATTTTACCGGAGGCGGTTCCTAGTATCCCCATCTCACAGGTGCAAACCTGCGGGCTCCGAGAAGGTATCAATACTTTCCTGCATCAGCGACACAGAACATGGTGGAACCAGGGTTTGAACTCGTGTCTGTCTGTCCTGCCTCTCGCAGTCCCCAGGATGCTGCACCCCATTCTCCCTGCGATGCTGGCGGAAGCTCAGAAGAACAAATCCCATTCTGTGCCCTTGAGAGCTGGAGGCTGGTGCCCGGTGACATCCCGCTGGCCGGGACCCATGGGGTCAGTTTCAGATGATTTCTATTCTGAAGCAATGTTTTGTGGGTTTTTTTTCCCCCCTAGGGGTTTATAAACTCTGTCTTTTCCGTATCAGGTTGAAACTTAGAATACAGGTTGTCAGCCAACATACCAGGCATTTTTCTAAAAATAACCCAAATTGGTTAAGCCATTTTTAAGTGATGGAACAGTCAGAGGAGGGGAGAAAAAGATGTTGGGCAGGAGAGGGGAGGAGGGATTTAAAGGTGGCTTCAGATGCTCTTTTTTGAATAGCTTCAAACAAAATATAAAGAGAGTGTTGTTTGAATGGGACCAAGGTGGACCAGTGGTCACGGGTTCTAGCGGGTTGTGGGGCTGTATGTGACTTTCTCCGGCACTTTAGGTCTCAGACTGGCTGTTCAAGGGGTGGGTGTTTGGACACCCCTATGTGTGG
>RJWJ010032149.1:0-18726 GCA_004363605.1 Indri indri
CTCCAAACGATGTTGCTAAAATAAGATGAAGCTTGTTGAAGCTGGGTAACAGATGCATGGAATTCATTGCGCCATTTTGTCTGCTTTTGTGTGTGCTTGGGGTTAGTTAAAAACTAATAATGTTTTCAAGCATACATCATTATTGTCGTGTTCCCTTCATCACCAGATATCTTGCCATCGTTCACCCCTTGAAACCACGGATGAACTATCAAACAGCCTCCTTCCTGATCGCTTTGGTCTGGATGGTTTCCATTCTCATCGCCATCCCGTCCGCCTACTTTGCAACAGAAACTGTCCTCTTCATTGTCAAGAGCCAAGAGAAGATCTTCTGTGGCCAGATCTGGCCTGTGGACCAGCAGCTCTACTACAAGTCCTACTTCCTCTTCATCTTTGGTATTGAATTCTTGGGCCCTGTGGTCACCATGACTCTGTGCTATGCCAGGATCTCCCAGGAGCTCTGGTTCAAGGCCGTCCCCGGGTTCCAGACGGAGCAGATCCGCAAGCGGCTGCGCTGCCGCAGGAAGACGGTCCTGGTGCTCATGTGCATTCTCACAGCCTACGTGCTGTGCTGGGCACCCTTCTATGGCTTCACCATCGTGCGCGACTTCTTCCCCACCGTGTTCGTGAAGGAGAAGCACTACCTCACCGCCTTCTACGTCGTCGAGTGCATCGCCATGAGCAACAGCATGATCAACACCGTGTGCTTCATGACCGTCAAGAACAATACCATGAAGTACTTCAAGAAGATGATGCTGCTCCACTGGCGTTCCTCCCGCCAGGGGAGCAAATCCAGTGCCGACCTTGACCTCAAAGCCAGTGGGGTACCTGCCACGGAAGAGGTGGACTGTATCAGGCTGAAGTGACCCGCTGGTGTCACACAATTGAAAACCCCAATTCAGTACTAAGAGCATCACCTACCATCAACCAAGTTCACAGGCTGCATGGGAAAGGATATCTGTGTTCATGGCTCCCTGCCCTGAGGAGCTGGACGCTTCTAAGTCATAACACGCAGTGTTATGACTAAATGCAAACTGCAGCAGCTGACATTGGCTGATATCTGCTCAACACCTACTGTGTGCATGTTGACAACAAGGAGACTAGATACAAGCAGCAGCAACTGACATTGACTGAACACCTACTGTGTGCAAACCACACCAATGAGATTAGACAAGGACAACAGGAGCTGACAGTTGCTGATTACCTACTGGGTGCAAAAACATTTGAAAAACCAAACAAAATGGCAGAAGTTATCACAGTATCCAGTTATGTAAATAGCCAGGCAGAGGCCACAGATAGTTATCTGGACTCAGCCTCTACCTTCCCTCATTCCGTATCAGTGCAGGAAAGTCAAAGGCTATAGAGGAAGGCACTCAGGTGCTGAGACACAATGGAAATGTCAAGGATAAGCTCCCAATGTGGGGTTTACAGCCTCATGGGAGGAGAGTTCGAGTTTTCCCACCCAGCTCCTGCTACTTCCTGGGACATTCTCTAGGATTCTGGATGCCAGAAAACATTTTTTTCTTGCAACCAGGCCAGCTCGATGTGGTTATCTACGATGATGTAATCTCAAAGAAAAGAACCCAAAAATCTCTTTTCTACTGATGCTTGAAAGCTCATCATTCTATTGGGTGAAGATGGGCAACCCTGAGATGAGGGACACATCCAGTTCCTGACACCTCAGTGCAAAGAATTTTAAGGTCCCTGGGGTCAGGGAGGAAGAGGACAGAAAAGGGGCAGAGGTTGCCACTGGCAATGAAATGAACATAATCTGTGTGGCCATTCTGCTAAGGCCTGGACCATTTTCTAGAACACACCCTCTTTTACGAAAGGAACTCTACCTGAAATCCAAAGGCCTGGGTTTGAGTCCTAACTCTAAGACTCATGTCCTAAACTCGTGGATGTTTTCTCTCCGTGTCTCAGTTTTGCTTTAATAAAATGGAGACGATGAAAATATGTGCTCTGCCTGCCTTGCAGAGATGTTGGGAGGGCCCATTACGTCAAGGTTTATGAATGTGCTTTTCAACTGTACACGTGATAAGAATGCATGAGTGATATTGAACAGTTTATTTGGAAGGAGTTTGGAAACCCCAACCACTGTGATTTATGATGGAGAATCACCCCCACTTTTTCATCCCCATTCTTTGGACCAGAGAACCCTGAACTCTTTGCAGCGTAGCCTGTCTACACTGGGGCAAAAAGGAATCCCTGTCCTGGGCTATAATCAGGAAAATTTAACCTCAGAGACTTAGTGACCCCCAGAATCTCAGCATCCCTGTAGTCTTAGAAGTGTTGACAGTCTTCCCTGCATGTTGCAAAACAGCACACCCCAGGGCTGCACAAATATCACTTCTGAATCTGTCTGTATTATTACACTTCTATGGTGATTGTGTATAGATGCCCTCATTTCTTCCTGATTCATTTTGAAGCAGAGAAACGACATGAATGGTACTTGGTTTGGTCAAGTTGACCCATCCATATTTGGTCAACTTCTAATTTTCTGTACAGAAGGACTTATTTAGTTGTTTCCTTGGGTTTTGGCCGGGGGGGATTGTTTCTCCAACAGTGAAATTTCAACCAACATTTTTTTCTGTCACCATCCAGCAGACTCATCTTCAGCCCAATCATTTTATCCTCAGAAAATGCAAAGGCATTGTAATATTAGCCTAAGCAAAGCTGTTTGTAAATTCCAATTTAAAAAATACTGCACAATGCATTCCAAAGCCAAGCAAGTAAGCATATTGAGTTATCTACATTTTTATAAGTATAATAATTATATTCTTATTTATTACCCTGTCCTGATTCCTCCTAATCAGACGATTCTTAGTAGTAGACTGTGTCCCAGTTGAGTCTGTCAACAGAATTCATCCGCTTTTTCCTTTTCATCCTAAAATGTACTATCCTCCTTTCATCTAGATTTCACTGAAAAAAATTTTTGTAAATATCAGTGTGTATTTGTGAACTTCCAGTGAATAAGAGTGTGATGTTGTTATCAAATGAAATAATTAACATATGGAATCTTAATCACAGTGTTCAAATGTTTCCCTGCTCTCTTTTACATCACGTTAGTATATTTAGACACAAATGGAGTAATAGCCACCTAAACAGTTCAGCTGTGAAACAGAGAAAGAATTTATCAAAGGTGTTTTAGAACAGTGACAGCTCGTGCCATCAATCACCCTCCTGGTCACAAGCTGATAGCCCAGGAGTGTATTCAGGAGTGTATTCGTGGCACAAGGAAGCAGGGAACCACTACACTGTCCCCATGTGACCCTTTCTTTCAAAACGATCTCATTTGTTTAAGTGAAAGCTGCTGCTTGCATGGTGACTATTCATCCCTCCAATTGATATTAATGTAATAAATTAATTGCACTTGTGTTTACTCTTCTTCTCAAGACTAATTAATGGTAAGCTTAAGATATTTTTAATATGCTAAGATGTATTAATATACACATTTATACCTATTGTTATATGTTGGAAAAATCAATCTTATTTAGCAAAACAAATCCATTTTCTCAGCTGGAATAAGAGAAAAGATGGCTCTGTGAGGCCCTCAGGCCTGAAAACCAATTCCAGACTTAACAAGGAAGAATACAACATGTAGGAGGTGTTTAAAAAAACTTAAAATGAGTTCTATTTCTATGGAAAAATGATGGCTTTGAAACATATTCTCCCAATTTAACTATTATCTGTCCCTTGGGCTCAAGAGAAAACATACACACACACACACATTCCCAATAGGACACCAGACGAGGAAAGACCTTTTAAGGGTATATAATTCAATTCACTCCTTTCTTAGGAGAGGAGACATGAATTACAGCTAAGGAAATGACTTGCGTAAGGGGGCACAGCTAACACTTGCTGGAGACAAAACATTGCCCCAAGATTTGAACTCTGGCCCAGAGAACTGCACTCAGGGCCTGCATTCCTGAGTCCAAAGGAGTGGACCCTTGCTAAGAATGTTTAAGCTGTTTCTGGCCTCCCAGCAGAATCTTAAGCCCCAGGGAAGATACCTTTCCTCCTCCTCCAACAGGCCAGCAATGCATCTCATCCAGACTCCAGGATTCCAGGGAAACCAGAAAGCATCACACCAGGAGCACCAGCGCTCCCGTCTTTCTCTTCTCCCAGTACTGGGGGCGAAGGTCGCAATGTCTTAACACATTTGGTTTGAACATACATGGAGCTATTTGTGAGTGATGCAGGAACCACGTGGGAAAACAGATTGTGATGAGAGGCAACCTGGCCCCAGGAAAAGCAGGTCATTGGGGGAGAGGTTTGCTCACCTTCAAAGACAAAGTAAGTCCGGGGCCATCCACAACACAATGTGCGGTCTTCATGCAATTTACTACTGGCTGACCCTGAGCTCTGTGGAGCTCCTCTGCCAAAGCATCTGCTGTGGCCTCAACGTGTGCCCCACGTTGAGGCCACAGATGCTTCTGATCACCAGGTCAGCCTGTCTCCTGAGGTGTACCAGCCAGGGATATATCACCTCCTGGGGTTGCTGGTGCCCTCTTAAATGGTAGCACAAACACAACTTCTGTCTCTGCTCCTTCTCTGGCAGGAGCTTGGGCAGTTGGACTCTAGAGGGACCTGGGAGCAGAAAGTCTGGACTGTCCAATGGCAGTACCACAGGTGGGGCATACATTTATTTAATCAGCATATCTTTGCTAAGCCTGGTCTTCACTTTCAGCCCTATGCTGGAGAAACCTCACTGCTACCCAGGACAGTTAGTCAACTGGGCAGCCAGGATTCCCACAATAAAGATCTTTAACTCCTTCAAGCACAATTTAATCTGGCTCCTCCAATAGCAGTAATGTGAGCACATTAATCACCAACCCCCTGCAACCCTAATCCTACAAAGGACTGACTGAGAGGCTTTGCAGATCCATCTGCTCTCAAAGTCTTCCCGTTAAGACCCTTTGCCATTAAGCTACGGGGCACGCCGACTGTTTCAAATGCAACATCGACAACAATAATACACCTTGAAGCTTGTGCTCATAATTGGATGTTCAAAGAGCTCAAAATCCAGGACAATTTTTCCATTATCTAAAAATGGGTTTGGCACTTTCTTCAGATACAACAAATTGAGGAGGTTGGGAGTTTTTTCACTGGCACTTACAAAGTCATCACGGAACGGGGAAGTTGGCAGGGGACTGTGCCTCCAAGAAGTAGGGGAGTCAGTCCTTAGAACAGAGAGCCGGGCAGACACAGCGTCCTTGCATCCCTTTGTTGACTCTGTGTGCTAAATTTCTACATATGAGTCACAGGCTGAGATGAAAGAATTAGTCTCCAGAATCTCATTTAATGCTTACCTTGGGTTTTCAGCTCCTAGGCAAGATCCCAACAAAATCCTTTTATTAAATTCTGCTGCAGAGATGGTCCAGTGTTCGGAGAAAGGGGCCTTCTGCTCACTCATGCAGTTTCTGGGCTGGAGGCTACGGATGGAACATGATGACAGAGATGCAAGCCTGAATCTCAAGGTGATTAATTCTACCTGAAAGCTGAGACACTGGGAAGACACTGTAAGTGCAAAGATGAAGGGAATTTAAAGAGAAGTTTCTTCCAGCTGTGGGGATCAGAGAAGGTTTGGGGTTGGGGGTAGTTGGGCAGGACCTTGGAAGATCAGGAAGTGGTGAGGAGAACGTATCCCAGACAAAGGGAACAGAAGGAACAAACATCTAGAAGAGGGAAAATGAGATGGAATGTAAGTAGCTTGGTTTGACAGGCCCATAGGATGCAAAGTGTTTGGGGGAGAGCAGATCAGGGCAGCGTGCCAACAAGCTGGATGAAGAGGCAGGGGGTCGGAGCAGACTGGAAGGGCCCGGGATTCCCAGCTGGACAGAAGCGTGTTCAGATAATAATTCTTTACTTACCCATGTGAATTTGGAAAGACACTTGACCTCCTATCCAGGCCATATTTCCTCATGTGTAAAATGGGAATAATAATAGTATTTACATCATAGGATTATATGTGCATTAAATATATTTTAGAAAATGCCTGGTATATCATAAGCAGACAATAGATATTAGCTGTTATTTTTAGAATGATTAATTCTAGGAATAGACTTTCTCCTAGATGAATCCAGAACATTGTGTCACATGTAGTGGATATATTTTGGAATTATCAAACCAGGGCATTTTCATTATCTGTGATCTCAAGTCTCAACTCCCTACCATAACTGTTCAGCTCAAAGCAGCGGTCCAAAACCTTTTGGCACCAGGGACTGTGGTTTCATGGAAGACAATTTTTCCATGGGGTCGGGGCGAGGGGGAGGCGGAGCTCAGGCGGTGAAGCAAGCAGTGGGGAACGGCTATAAATACAGATGAAGTTTCACTCGCTCACCTGCCACTCACCTCCTGCTGTTCCCTCTCTCACTGCCCCCCTGTTCCTGAGTTTCATGGAAGACAATTTTTCCACGTCTGTGGGACAAGGGGCTGGGGAGGCAGAGTTCTGTGGCCCAGGGGTTGGGGACTGCAGACTAAAAGCAGAGAGTTTCTTCCATAGTGTAGACAGGATGCCCTTCCACCATTAAGACTGAACCGGAAAGTTTAATGACCCTCAAGAAAGAGACCATGATGTAGGGGAAGTCCTTTCCATAGAGGAAGAAGGACAGCGTCCACTCCTTCCAGCCCCAGTGGATGGTGGGAAAGAAACAGAAGTTAGTTGAAGGTCAGATGCATCTGTCCTTGCTTTCTCCTTCAGGGGCTCAATCTAGGTGGTACAGGTGGGAATGCTATAGAAACAGCTAAGGTACAGGGGAGCCTGAGATCATGCGACAGGAAGGCAGCAATGGGATGCTTCCCTGGGCTCACCGGGAAAGGCCCCAGATCTCTAAGAGGAGCCCTGCACGTGACCCAGGGAGATGGTGAAGCAGCCATGGGAGGAGGCGGGAAGATGCCTCCATCCAAGGCAGTGCCCAAATACCCCACAGCAAACAGTGAAGTGCAGGGGTCCGTGAATGACATGCCCTATTTAGGGGCCACAGATGGATGGGCAAAGGGCTGTGGTCAGGTTAAAGTGGTTGTTATCAAGGACAAGTGGCCAGGACCACAAACTCCAAAAGACCAGATTGCTATTCCTTAGCAATCATCCTGAGCAGAGCCAGCAAGAACCCAGAATCTTACAGCACATAATCCTGAATCTTCCTTCTCTCCTCCTCCAACGTGAGGCCACTGGAAGGTCTACCACACTAGAAAGTAGCAGGGGTCCGAGACTGAAATCCAAAGGATTTCTTGTGTCCAAAAATGAGTGACTTAAACTGAAGGTAGTCTCCTTCAATTCAAAAAGACCGTAGATCATTAATAGCTAAATTTAAGTTTGTTTCCCTACCTCCCATGAGATGGGGGCTCGTGAAGATTCAATCAATGGTAGAAAAATCAAGAAGCTGTATTTTCCCAAGTGTGGTGTCAGCCAACGTTACGCATATAACTATGATGAAGAGGCAGCAGGAGACCAGGTTAGGGAGAAAAAAGGAAGAAAAGCTGTTACACTGGAGACACATGATTGGAATGAGAATTGTCGCACAGAATCTGGAATCAGGCCTTCTGGAATAGTGCTCAAAATAAAAAGAAGTCAGTATGTCTCCATCGTGGACAGTGCAGAGAAATATGGTTGATATAACATATGGTAGCCCTCGATATTGGCAGCTTTGATATTCGTGACTATGTTCCTGAGCCGTCACGAAGATCCATGATGTGACCATTTGTTATTTTGAGAGGTGTAAGTTTCTATCTCGTATCCCAGTGACTAGGCCTAGCCAGCCCAAAGGCAGCCCCATCTCAGCGGGCTTTCTTGTTCCTTACTCAATGTCATATACCCCGTTGCTCTGATGAAATGATAAAAGACTATTTTTCTTACGGAGGGGGAGCCCCTAAAAGAAAGCCAATGGCTTTCTGGTAATGGAAGCTGGTGCAGCTTTTGAAAGTGAAGAAAGAAATAAAGATGTTATTAGGTGAGAAGTTAAGGATTCTCTAAGAAAAGAAAGTTTTAAGCCAGAGAATAGAAGTTTGGATAGATGTAAAGAATATAAGGACATATTTTTTTGTTCCAATCCATGGCATGAATGAATTTAATATAAATTTTACACAGAAACAAGAAGTGATTTATAATGCTCTCAGCAAATGCTCCAGCCTGGGGGGAAAAATTATATTTCATGGAAGAAATTATATGCCACAGTGCTGGCTATATAATCGGGGATTCCCAAAGGAATCCTAAGTTCTAGAATGAGACCTTCACCAATGTCAAGGTTCTACCTTTTCTGAATTTCAGTTAAACTTTTGATACCTTCTCTTAAGGGAGCCTTGTGGGAAGATGGAGAAATATGGACTAGGTGATATTTGATTAGGTAGATTCATAGCTGGTTGAAAGAATATTGATCGAAAAAGGATCTGTGTCTAAAGACTGTATTTATTATATGACTGAATCTGGCAAAGGTAAGATTATCAAAGGTCTATCTAGGCCCCCAGAGGAGATATGGGTCTACATCAAACAATTAGATGATTTACTCATCATTTGAGTTGTTTCAGCTACATCAGCCTAGCAGGGAAGTTCACCAAAGGCTTCAAGCATGGTCTGGTGTACTCACCCAAATAGCATGCATTTTGATTTTATTTCAGCAAAAAGTCATTGTGTCATGGACAGGCATCCATAGATGAACTCTGGGAATTAGTTCTCCTTCTCCTCCTTGTTATTTATTATCCTTAGGATTGGCTCTACTGTCCGGAGAGAGTGTGGGTATGCCAAGGAGAGAAGCAGAGTGGGAGGTCCGCACTGACCATGGACACCAACCACCGTCATCCACAGCCACATTGTTTTCATGGTGGCATTTCTAAAAAATAATTTTTTTAGAGATAGGGTCTCACATTGTTGCCTGGGCATGAGGGCAGTGGCATAGTGGTGTCATCATAGCTCACGGCAACCTCAAACTCCTGGGCTCAAGTGATGATCCTCCTGCTTCAGCTTCCTGAGTAGCTGGGACTACAGGTGTGCACCGCCACACCCAGCTAATTTTTCTATTTTTTACAGAGACAGAATCTTGCTATCTTGCTCAGGCTGGTCTTGAACTCCTGACCTCAAGCAATCTTCCCACCTCAGCCTCCCAGATTGTGAGGATTACAGGTGTGAGCCACCATGCCTGGCCTAATTTATTTTTTTAATTGGCAAATAAAAATTGCATGTATTTATGGTGTACAACATGCTGTTTTGAAATATGTGTACATGTGGAATGGCCAAATAGAGCTAATTAACGTATGAATTACCCCACAAACTTAACACTTTTTGTAGTAAAAACACTTGAAATCTACTGTCAGAGATTTTTAAGAATACAATACATTGTCACTAACTATAGTCACCATACTGTACAATAGATTTCTTGAACTTATTGCTCCTGTCTAACTGAAATGTTATACCCTTTGATCAACATCTCCCCAAACTGTCCCCCTCCCTGCCTTGCCAACTAGCCACTAGTAACCACCACTCTATGCTCTGCTTCTGTGAATTTAACTTTGGTAGATTCCACATAGACACAACAGCATTTTGGGTTTCCTGATGAGGCCGCTGCTTTCCAGGTCTCTGAGCATCATTTGATGAAGAGGCAATTCCGGCTTCAGCTCCAAGGTTATTCTTATTATATCATCATAAACATACACCATGCTAATGTTCTGGTTCTCATATTACTCCATCTGAGCCTGGCTTCTTTGCTGCAAGCAGGATTTTGCTAAAAACATCTCCTACTGTCAGGTTCACAAACCCACTGAAGTAGCTCTGAGTGAGTCTTCTCTTCCCCATTGTGCAGAATGAATAATGACAGTCCCTCCCAAGTATGGCCACATTCCTAATCCCCAGAACCTATGAATATGTCACCTTATGGCAAAGGGACTTTACACATGCGATTAAGTTAAGCATCTGGAGCTGAGGGGATGATCCTGCATTATCTGGGTGAGCTCAGTGTACTCATGAGGACCCTTAAAAGAGGAAGATAAGATGAATAAACTCATAAAAAGGAGATGTGATGGCAAAAACAGAGGTTGAAGCAATGTGCTTTGAAGATGGAAAAAGGAGCTACAAGCCAAGGAATGCAGGCGGCTTGAAAAAGCTGAAAATCAAGGCAAGGCAACAAATTCTCCCCTGGAGTCTCCAGAAGTCTCCAGAAGGAATGCAACCTTGCTGACACCTTGATTTTAACCTCATAAACTGGGACTTCTGGCCTCCGGAACTGTAAGAGAATCAATTCGTGTTGTTGCCACTGAGTTTGTGGTGCCTTGTTACAGCAGCAATAGGAAACTAATACACCCACGCACCAATTTCATTGCTATTGCCAAGGGTGAGTAATCAGAAAGCAGTTTGGTTGTCCCCAGACTACACCCCTCTGGCTGGATATTTGCCCTCCTGTCTTAATACCAGTGAGCCCAGCCATAAGAGGAGGCTGATCTGGCAGGCACATAACAGGTTGTCCAGAAAGGGACAGGGTTGTACTGCTGGTTAAGGCAGGCTAAGGGTGAAGTCTATGGATAGCAAAAAAAAGCGGAGAGGAACAGGCACAGTCCAAGAGGTCAGACAACAAACTCAGCACCAAAGTATAGCACTGATGTGCTCGGCTCCTAGGCCAGCAGTGGCTCCATCTCTGTCTCTATTTTGTAGGTCAACAGGGAGTTGCTTGTGAGAGTTTCTTGCCACAGAAAGAGGTTAAAGACCTCTGGGAAAACCTTGCATTAGACTGAAATCAAAACAGAACAAAATTACCACGTACCCACCCACCTGGATGTGCTTTTCAGACTTCTGAGGCCGTGAAGATGTCAGAAAACACATCCGAGGCCAAGCATTTGCCTCTGTGGCCTTCGCAGGACCTGCTCTTGTACAATAAACCTAGGATGACTCCTCCTTGGAAATTTAGGGGTTCCTTGGCCAGAGTGTTTCACTCACACCCTCCCCATTCCCAACTATCCTCTGACCATTTTGGCACCTTTCTTAAGAGAAAGAAAAAGAGGTAAAATCAATATGGAGGAAAAAGATAAGAAACAAGAACACATCCCTACTGTACACCTTCTTGTCACCAGGTTCCATAGGCACATTGGATGTATGGAACCACGTTTAAACCTCATTTCACTCAATCACTTAAAGGTGTTTAAATCCCCACACCTGAAACCCTTCGATATAGGAGTGAGATCCCTGGGCAAAGTGTGGGTTGTTAATGGGGTTCCCTTGTGAATAGCTGTTGGAAGCACATGGTGCCTAACTTCATCCAGGAGACGTTCAAAAACGAAGATCTATTTCTTAAAAATGGGTATTTCTTTAAAAGCTTTCCCACAGTATTTTTAAGAAATAGATGTGTTCTAGTGTACACTTTTTCTAGATACAGTTGGTCCTCGTTATTCTTGGATTCCGTGTTTGTGAATTTGCTTCTGAACTAAAATCTGTTTGTAACCCCAAAATCGGTATTCGTGGTGCTTTTGCAGTCATTTGTGTACATGCACAAGGCAGGGAAAAATTGGAGTCGGCCAACACCTGTGTTCCTGACTGGGGTGGAACAAGCTGACATTCTACCTTCTTGTTTCAGCTCTCATGCGGTAAAGAATGTCCTTTGCGAGGTCTATTTTGTGTCACGTCTTTTGTATTTTTTTGCTTTTTGTTGGTGATTTTGCTATTTAAAATGGCCCCAAGCATAGAGCTGAAGTGCTGTCTATTGTTCTGAAGGACAAGAAGGCTGTGCTGTGCCTTACAGAGAAACTGTGTGTGTTAGGTAAGCTTCGTTCAAGCATGACTCAGTGGTATGGCCTTGAGTTCAGGGCGAATGAATCAACAATATATATTAAATAAGATGTCCTTAAATAGAAACACACATAAAGCAAAGTTACGGATTGATCTCTTGACAAAAGTGTCATGACCAGTGGCTTGCAGGAACCTAGCTCTGTACTTCCCCTAGGAGCACGGTTCAATGTTCACTAATTCAGCACTTGAGATGAGTTTCCAGAACATGACTACCGTGAGTAAGGAGAAGAGTCGTGATTGTCACAAGACACAACTTCGGGTGCTAGTCGAATAAAACCACAGGGTGAGATGGCCAAACGGCCACTTCTCGCAGCATCCCTGTTGCCCCTCCTTCCTATCCAAGTCTGCCACTTTGATGTAAATTGAAACCCCTTGGAAAGGCAGGGCTGCCATGGAAACGTACACATCTAACCAAACCACAGCCCACATTTTCTGGCGACCACATGTCTAGAAGAGCAGCCCTTTTTTTTCCTCCATTAAAAAAAAAAAAAAAAAAAAACCAACTTGAAAGCTACAGCTCATCTATTCTGTAGCATTGCTATGGAATGGGAAGAGGAAAACCGCACACACTCCCCATTCCAGACTAAAAAGGAGGGTAGCCCTTGGCGAAGGCTTCAACTGAGCCTTTACGTGGCAATTTTAAAGCTTTTCAAAGTCAGTCTTTGCAGAGCTGAGAGGACAGCTATCACGAGGTGACGCTATTTCTCGCTCCCAGAGGACCCAGGTGCACAAGGTGAAGGGCAAGGTTGAGACAAAAGGAAGGAGCCAGTGATCTTCCCCATAAAAGTGTGCAGTGTTCCTCCACCGAGGAGACGTGGCCTCGAAAGTTATGGGGCATGAAGGAAAATGTGATTCCGTCTCCTTGTGGGTTTCAACTGTCTCTGACAATTACCATTTGTCGTTGGGAAGAGAGAGAGGGAAACAGTCGCATGCCTTTCCACCTGACCAACAGCCACTCACTGGAAAATGTGAAGGACGAAGAGGCTCGTCTGCAAAATATGCAGCTGGGGAGAAGACCACAGGGTGGATCTGAGGGGAGGCAAATCCCTTGGGTAGGCAGTGGAGTTTCCAAAAAAGTGAGTGGAGAGTCCCATGAGAAGAATTAAAAGGAAGTTGGTGCTCCCGTAAAGACAAGAACAAGGTACAAATGTCTGCTCTCATCCCTTCTATTCAAGCTGTACTAGAAATCAGCATAATAAGAAAAGGAAAAAAATGTTACGAGGATTAGAAAAGAATAATCCACTGTCATTATTTGCAGATAATATGATTGTCTACACAGAAAATCCCAAAGAATCTAGTAAAAACAAATAGCGCTAACAAGAGAGTATGGCGAGGTAGTTGGCTACAAGATCCAGAAATAAAAATCGATAGAGAACTTGACAAGTATATCCCAAAATTCGAGCCAAGGCAAGAAGGGATTTATTCTACCAGAGAGCAATATTTATTATAAAGCTACAATAATTGAAAGAGTGAGGCAATCAAGGAAGAACAGACAAACCATTCAAAGAGAACATAAACCCCCAGATCCAGATGCTTGTATACATGGGAATTGGCAAAATCTAGTTTTCTCCAAAAGGTAGACATCAAGGCTCAGAGTTAATTTAATCTCAGTTGTAGAGAAACAAATGAGATTTTTACACACTTGGCTGTTTTACTAAAAATTTGCACCTCCCTACCTACCCTTACATTCTATGGTGGAGGTGCTGAAGAGGACATAGGGGCAGGACAGACAAGGAACTGTGGCCTGCCCCGCTTCAGCCTGGAGAGAGGCAGCCACACCCGGGGTTCACGGCCCTCCTCCTGTCCACACCCCACCTGCACACATCCAGTTATTCTGCCCCTACTCTGTGCTTCTGTACTGGCTTCTCATATTCTTACTTCTCTCCTCTTCTTTTTCATAGGTTTATTTATGTCATCCCCATGACTTCTTGTTGTTACATAGTCCTAATTTCAAGTTCTTTGCCAATTTAGTGACTTTTAAAAATGTGGTTGCCGTAACAACTCTTGCAAAAATCACGGACTGGCTGCATTATTTAGCAGTTGGCATGTCCCACTTCGGACAGACACACTGATAAGAGGGGATGGGCTTCTATTTTATGTTAACACTGAGAATCAGGGGCCAGAACCCACATGCTCACCCTGAGCTCATTTAACCCTCTCAACTACCCTCTGCAGGATGAACCACGATTAGTCCCATTTTACAGATGAGGAAACTAAGGCTTGGAGAGGTTGAGTAACTTGCCCCAGGTCATGCTGCTAGGAAGAGCCAGAAGTGGGACGTGTGAACACACAGAAGTGGAGAATAGAACAGGGGGTATCTGGGGCGGTGAGAGGGGAGGAATGCGTGGTGTAAGTCAGAGGACGCAGAGTTGCAGTTACGTAGGAGGAATATATCTAGAGATCTAAGGAACAGCAAGAGGACTATTGTTAACAATATTGTATCGTATACTGGAAATTTGCTAAGAGAGTATGTTTCAGGTGCTCCTACCACAAAAAGGTAACCATGTGAGAAGAAGGATGTATTAGTTTGCTTGACTATAGTAATCATTTCACTGTGTATATACAATAAAAACATGAACCCAGACATGAACCCAGATCTGTCTGAGTCTAAAACACATCCTCTTGCCCAGTAAATCGAGAGTCTCCATGTAAATTCCTTCAAAGATCCCCAAGCAAAGACACAAACATTGGAGACTGACCTCTAGGAGCCCCTGCTCCTAACATCCACCCTTCTCCTAACATCCACCCTTCTCCCTCCACCAGAGATCTGTGGTCCTATCTAAAGGACAATTCTGCTCTGGGGCATAGCTGGTTGAAGCTGATGCCTCTCTGATTCTCTTCCTTCCTGGGAGCCTGGGGTGGTGTTTACTGGACTGTCTTCTTGGGGTTCCAATGCTGGGTTGCCCCCCTATCATAATCAGATTGGAATCTGACCCTGAGGCAGGGATTCAGGTGTAAGTAGTCAATTGAGAAATAATAAATTTCTTAATTAATTAGATGATCAATTATTAGATAATGAATTAATTAAGGTGAAGTTAGTAAGAACGTGGAAAAGCAGTATACAGAAGGGGAAGAAGCCAAGGAAGGAGTGATTGCAGGTGGAGCCCCAGTCTCAGCCTGACCCCATGCAGAGCTCTGGAACATGTATTACACTGCAGACTGTCTCACCTTGGGGAGCTACTTCTGAACTCCCACCCCTACCCTGGGCCAGAACAAGAGAAGTCTGGGGGGAAGGGCATGAAACTCCCAGGCCCCAGTGGCTCACTGTTAGACAAGGTGGCTCCATTGCCCAACAATCTTCCAAAAGACACAGATGCCCACGTTAGCAGCAAAGCACACAGAGCTGGGGGTACACCCAGGAGTCTGGTGAAAGGGATCTCAGGAGATCCAAGTGGCACAACAGTGTCCACGATTGCTATGGTCTAAATGCGTCCCCCAAAACTCTTATGTTCATACTTAATCACCAGTATGATAGCACTAAGAGATGGGGCCTTTAGGAGGTGATTAAGCCATGAGGGCAGGACCTTCACGGATAGGATTAAAGCCCTTATGAGAGGGTTCAAGGGAGTGGGCTCCTTTTCTGCTCTTCCACCATGTGTAGGACGCAGGGTTCAAGGCACCGTGTTGGAAGCAGAGACCAGGCCCTCATCTGACACTGGAACCTGCTGGCACCTTAACCTTGGACTTCCCAGGCTCCAGCACTGTGAAAAATAAATTTCTATTGCTTATAAATAACCTAGTCTGTGGTATTTTGTTATAGCCGTGTAAATGGACTGAGGCAATGACATATACCAACTTCTCTCCTAAAACCAAGAGCCAGCCCTGTTCTGCTTCAGCACGACAAACACTTCAGCTCTCCCGGTGTTCTGTCCTTCCAGGCAGGTCTGACCATGCACTGGTTTGTTTTACAGCCCTGATGTGAGCTTCGTCCATCCCTTGTCAGTTAGTGTCTCTTTCTGTGTGTGTGTGTGTGTGTGTGTGTGTGTGTGTGTGTGTGTTCTGTCAAATGGCCATAATCCCAAATTTAGGTATAAGAACAGTATTTAACAGGATATACTTTTGTCTCCTCTTGCTGCAGTCATTTTCCTGGCCTCCCCTCAGATTCTGCACAGCTCTGCCTCTCCTCTTTGCCTGGTGTTGCAGAACAAGACTGAATGAATAAACAGCCAGGAGCAGCCTCCCAGATAAGGTGACCTGAACCCAGGCACCTGGGATGGGAGCTCGGACCCTTGCGGCTGGGCCTTTTCAAGCTCAGGTCAACAACCAGTCATTGTGTCTTTGTTCCCTTTTGCCAGTCTGCTTTATTCAAGAAACATAAAAAAGAACTTTTATTTTCTCCAGGGAGTGGGGAGGGATGGGGGGAGTCTTCTAGGGGGTAAATTGAGCAGAAATGGGGCAGGGCGCTGCCTGCTCCTGCGTCTACCCACTGCCACTGTCAGTGCAGGGCTTGTTTCTACTCTACAAAACTGGAAAAGCCACGACAGCTCTTAATAAGCCATTGTCTCCATTCTCTTGGGCAGTTCGGCATCTCTCATCCACTCCCCAGCACACACACACACACACACACACACACACACACACACACACGCATACAGCCGTGGGTGGGTACAGAGTGGACAAACGGCCAAACACTCCTGTCCTGCTTATCCTCTGAAATTAAATCTGTGTGCGATGTTTGACCCGTCCATTGAATCCTCAACCCTCTCATTTTCCAAATAGGGAAATCCATCCCAGAGAGGCAAATTATCATGTGTGAGACACAGGAGAACCTGCTTCTGGCAGACTGTGGTCTAGAACCCAGGTCTCCTGGTCCTCAATTCACACCGGGGCACCCATGCTCCCCAGTGACCCTCAAGGACTACACGAGAAGAGTCAACAGCAGGCTCCAGGTGGGCCCTCCTGCCAGGGTCAGGAGAAGGTTTGTAGGCGAAGAGGCCTCCCGAAAACCTGGGAGATGAGACTCAGCCCCTCACAGGCCAGAGAGAGCCTTTCCCAAGTTCAGCTGCCAGATTTATAAATCAAAATACAGGCCACCCAGTAAATATGAATTTCAGATACACAACAAATAATGTTTTGGAACAAGTATGTCCAAATAGTACAACTCTATCTGGCGACTCTATTCCCATCACCCAGATTAGGGGAAGGGTGGGGGTTGAGCGCAGCAACTGTCACAGACCCTTTTATTTTCCCTGAGGATGTTCACGGGACGCCAGCAAAATGAGGCTCTGCCCTATTCTCCGGGATCAGCTAGAGCACTAGGGAACAGCTGGAGAAGTCAGAGAAGTAAATAGTCTACAAATACAAATTCTAAAGCATCTAATCCATACCACCTCTTTGCCATATGAATTTCTACATGAATGAGAAATAAACTTGTCCTTCTGGACAGTCTGCCCATTGGGAATGCCCCCCTAAAAAAGATGCCAAAAAGATCACCCTGCAAGGAGGTAGGTGCTCAATACATATTTCTTGGATGAATGAATGAATGAGCAAGCCAGGGCCAGAGTGGGGTGTTAGGAAGCCCAACCTCCAAGAGATGACACTCCCACTTTGAATGGACACCCTCCCTTCTCGCCTAGCCCAGGCCTGAACCATCCTTCAGAGCTCAGCAGAATCCCCTCCTCCAAGAGCTGGCGAGCCCCCGATGTCAAGGACCTGGTTCACTCATTAGGACCCCAAGGGGGTTCTTGCCGAAAATCCATTATCTCAATAGAATCATGAGACAGCATCAGACAAACCCAAATTGAGGGACGTTCTATAAAATAACTGATCAGTATTCTTCAAAAGTGTCAAGGTCCTGAAAAACAAAGACAGACTGAGGAACCAGCCAGTGTGGGGGAAGTGAAGGAGCTGTGACCCCTAAATTCAATGTGGAGCCCTGGATTGGAAAACATCAGGGAAAAAACTGAACAAAGTTTGTAGTTTATTTAGTGTTATCGTGCCAATGTTAATTTCTTAGCTTTGATAACTGTACCATGGTGATAGAAGATGTTATATTACATTTTAAAAAGTTGGAAGCAGAACATACTGTATGGGGGAGGGACACGCTTGTAGCCCTGGCTTGGCCGGTATGAACACATTACATGTAACCAAAATGTCTGTACCCCGATAATAGCCTGAATAAATAAAAAAATAATAATAACAACCTGCAACGTAAAAAAAAAAAAGTTGGGGGCCTCTGTACTGTTTCTGTGACTTTTCTGGAAATTCAAAAATATTTTGAAATTAAAAATTCTCAAAAAAGAAAAACAGAATCCATTATCACCAGTCCCGAATCCACTCATTTATTCAACACTAAATATGCTGAACTTGCTCAGGTCCAAACAGGTAGCACCTTCATTTATTCATCCATCCCTTTCTTCAAAATTACTCTGTCCTACTCTGAGAAAACATCTGAGACAGATTGATCACTTTCAATAATAAGAACAATCTCATTCTGGTATTTACTCATTTTTTATCTACTGAAAAGCAAGTCTAGTCAGGTTCAAACTGAAACTCCAATCTCTCATGCAGTCCAAAGCACCAGTTCTCCCTCCGGCTCCTGCCTACCCTGCAGCTCAAGGCCTTGCAGTGAGGAAGGGGACCGCGAGCTGTTCTGCTCTTCTGTCACTTCTTCCCTCCTCTGGGAAGACTCAGGGAAAAGAGGGATAAGAAAAAATAAGGGA
Source organism: Indri indri (assembly GCA_004363605.1). Classification (NCBI taxonomy): domain Eukaryota; kingdom Metazoa; phylum Chordata; class Mammalia; order Primates; family Indriidae; genus Indri; species Indri indri. The sequence goes on from RJWJ010032149.1 coordinate 18,427, forward strand.
GCCTCAATTTACATAGCTAGTACCGTGTGTAGTTTGCCCTTGGCTGGAGAGGCCTTCTGTGTAAGGCGGGCTTTCAACCTGGCTCCTGGCAGGGTGCACTGGTGGATCGTTTGGAAATGTCTCCACACGAGCCTGCATATTGCGCAGTTCTCTGATGCAAACTGCGTTCCCTGCATAACCTCACGTGCTCCCTACTTCCCAATTCGTATCCCACCAGGCCATCCCAAACTCTCTTCCTCCCAGAGTCACCTCACCTCCTGGGCAAGCTCCCATCAAGACCACTTAAACCTGGTGACCACT
>RJWJ010032150.1:0-18702 GCA_004363605.1 Indri indri
CCCTTTATTATTTTTATTTATTCAAAAGTACATATTGAACATCTAATATATGTCAGGCATTTTTCTAAATGTTTGGGCATCAATGAACAAAATACAGATGTCTAGGTGCATGACATATATCAGAGGACAAAATCCCTGCCTTAATTGGGTTTATATTCTAGAGATATCTCAATGCTAAAGGGTGAGACAAATACACACACACACACACACACACACACACACGCACACACACACACGCATATACGTCTTCTCTGTCCCTTCTTCCAAAGAGTATGGCAGGGAAAGTTAGGACTAATCCAGTACTAATTATTAACTGATATTAAAAACCAGGGAGTGAGGCATCCCGTCTTTCACCTTCTTGGATTGTTAGTATTGCCTGGGACTGTTGGTCAGCCCTCTTAGATTGCTGTTGTTGGGAGGAGGGTAGGACAAGGAGGGCTTGTTTCTACTTATTTATTAATATACTTTCATTCCCCCTTATATGAAATAATAAATAATTCCCCCAAAATATTTATAATATCCAAAAAAGAGGAAAAAAATATCCATAGCATTACTGTACAGATAAATATTCTTGATATTTTGGGGCATATCTTCCCTCATTCTTTTAAAAGGTAGCTGTGTTTATATAATTAAAATCACACACTGATTTAAAACTGTGTACTGACTTAAAATATACATATTAAGTGCAGATTTTCAAAATAAACACATTTACAATATTGTTATATATATCATTTTTGTAGATATGTTATATATATATTTGGATTAAAGAGGTAATCTGACATCCTCAATGGTCTAGCACTTCTAATTTTTCTTGAGAAACAGCAAACGTTTTTAAGAAAATAATTTAAAAATTATACATATGCAACGTTTTTATCAGTTTTGGATAGCTAAGGATATATGTATTTGCATTCATACATAAATTAAGTCCTTGATATAAAACTTTCAGTTCACAAATTTTTTTCTATAGCCTGTCTATATGCTAGTATATTACACTCTGTCATTTAAAGTTACACAGGATAAATATAATAAAACCCTGTTCCTTGGCAGTGGAACTCTTTTTTCTGCTTATATGCCCAAACAAAATTTATTTCCTATTCAATGTGATTAAAATTTTTTGTCATTTATCTTGTTAACGGTCTTCACATCTTAGTTTTCCCTGAAATGTCTTTTATGTTGATACATCGTTTTGTGTCAGCTGAGTAAAGATTTTGTTCTGTTGTTTCAAGCTTCCTTGTTTTAATATTTTCTGTTCTTCAAGGACATCAGCTATCTCCTTTTTTCACCTCCAAATATCCAAATCTTACTTTATTATTTAATCTACTTGACATTTGTCTAGCATTTTAGGTTTCTAAATAAGTCTTACTTTTACAGGCACCAGTATATATTTTAATTCTATTTCCTTTGCTTTAGATTTTCTTAAATACCTCTTCTACTTATTCATTTTCCTTTTTATCTCATTCTATTGACTTTTCGTCTCAGACATTCTCACCTTACAATGTTTTTGATTCTGTTTGGGTTGTTAGGTTATTAAAGACATTTTATATAAAGCCCTGTCTTTAAGAAGATCCAAAGACTTTATAGTCAGTGGATTATATTTCACAGAATCCTTGAAGTCCACTGAAAATACTAAATTTTTCCTGAAATTTACTTTGAGTACTGTAGTTGATCATGTTCAGGGTAATATTCACTAGCAGTGTATGTAGTTGTTTGACACGCAGATTACGGGGCTGAGTGCTAGGATCAAATTTTGCTTCCATGACTTAATAGCAATGTGATTTTGGCCAAGTTACTCTAATTCTTTATGCCCAGTGTCCTCACTGACAAAATCAAGACAATACTAATTCATATAAAGGACATGTCATTACGTGTATTATTGTTTATTAAATTTTAGCAATTAATATTGTTAATTACTCTGGCTATCTCTAAAAAAGTCAAGTCTCATTCAAAAGACCTTAAAAGTGGCTGCCTAGTTTTCTGATTAAGCTTTAAGCTCCTTTAAAAATGGGTGAAATTACTAAGAGAATTTCTACCTTCTTTTACGCATTCTCTTTATCATGAGCTGAAACCTAAGCCAAGTTTTTCTCAGTCTAACATCATCTGCTTTATAGCGAATGGAGAACTCTCTCAGATTCTGGAGGTACCGTATTTAACAGACTCAATTTCTGATGTTGATGTTGTTTTTTACTTTTCCATTTTATCCACAAGTATTGATTGCAAGGGAAAGTTAGTAGAAATTGCTGCTTCGTTTATTATGGTTTTTTTATTCAGGTATGGAATTTTACGCTGTTATCCTGAGCAGCTCAGAGGCTGGGTCTGTGATTCTTCTGGAAGGAAACTGTAGCCTTTATTTTTGCCAGGTTTACCAGAAGCAGTGATTTTACATATGAGGCTTTCAACTCTCCCTGGCACACTGGAAAGAGACTAGCTAGGAGCAGAAGAAGGCAATTTGAGTATTCTGAGAGGCCTCTGAAATTTTCATAATTTAATTTTATCAAACCTTTTGACCATTCCCTGCAGGAAGAAATACACTTTTCTCAGTACATACCCACGTACACACAAACACACATACATACAAAGTGAAACAAAACTTCCTAAAACTCTAATTTTACCACATGTGATGCACACTTTTCGTGGCTTTTTTTTTTAAACCATGAAATTCTATTTCATAAAAAAAGAAAAATACCATTCACAACCCACCAAACTGACTTCATTACCTCTAAAGATTTGCAACATTCAATTAACAAAACAAAAAATAAAAAAACATTAGATTAGATCTCTAGTCAGTTTTAGGACTTTCCTCCCATCTGAAATTGATATTTTTTAATCCCCATTGAAAACAATGAGAGATAAGATATAGATAAATAATATAAAAAGAGATTAAATCAGATGTCATAATAAATAAACAGAAAATAAATCAACTGCAAAACATGCATTTCTTCTACCATTATCCCCCTTCCCCAAATAAATTTCCTGAAAAAAAAATTGTCGATTGAGAATAAAACAACTGTTTGTCATATTCCTTACTAAGAGAAATAAATAAAATTATAAAATATAAAAGGTAAAACTGTCTTAATCAACATATTTGGAAATTTTACTAGTACTTATTTTACAAAGATTTATTTACCATAACTAGACATTTAGGATAGAAATCTGAAAGGAAGAAAGATCGACTAAAACAAATAGGTTTGTTTTATTCACAGAGTAGAGTTACTGTTAACCCAAAAAAATTTCTAGAGGCCTCTGAATTTGTAGACTAAGGACAATGAAGTGCTTTTTCCAAGCATTTATTCTTTCCCTTTTTAATTTAAGAATATATAATCATCCAGCATTAAATTATTGGGAATAGATAAAAGTAAAGGAAAAGAATAATTTAGACACCAAACATATCTGTTATTGCTGCTTTAGTATTTCTTTTATAAGCAAACAAATAGTACAGCTAAAAATTGGCATTTTACTCTATGACAGGACATATCAGACTGATTTGAGATTTATGTAATCTTCTAAATTCAACTTTTGATGCATTAAACATCAATATAGGCTTGCATTTTTTTCTTAATTTTATGAACCAAAAATAGACATTTGTATTATTATAGCTGCTGTTACTGTACACTAGGATTTATTGTACCCATCTAATTAGACAGTCAAAAGTACCATAAAGGAATCTTAGAGTGTCTCTAAGTAGTTTATTTAGTAGACCTTTTCCAATTATTTAGCTTTGGGAAGGGTAGAGTATCATTTTTCAAGTTTGACATTGGCCCATGGTCCAAAAAAAAAAAAAGGTTTAAAAAGGAGAGAGAGATTATTTCTTTGTCAAATTAAGTCATTTTTCAAGGATCCCAGGGGGGAATACACTTACGTGCTTCATATAACAGGATTTGGTAGGGAGGTTAGGTCAAAAATATTGTTCCGAAACTGAAGTGAGAACTAACAGCTGAGAAATGTATATTTAAAATGGAGGTTCACAGAAAGTATCAAAAGTTCAAAGTCTGTCTTTGTTTCCATTTCTATGTGTTTCATATCTATTTAACTGAAAGACAGAAGTAGTTTAATATTTTGAGTAATTTGTACACCCGATGTCAGGACAGGAGGTGGTGATTAAGAAAGAACCTCTCGCTAGACACTGCCATAAAGTTGGCAGTTATTTGCAACTTGATAGCTCTCTTTTTCTTCTCTTGGTCTATCTGCTTCTAGCCACAAGCACAGTCAATCAAATGAGTTTTACAGTTTAGTCCCTAGGCTGTATGCTATAGGCAAGCCTTACAATGTTTTTTTTTTTTTTAAGTTTATGTACACGTATGTTCATTTCAGCCAAAGTACTTTTCTTTTATATTAATGCTTTTAAATTTGGCAACACCATTTGAGCAATTTTTTTTAAAACAATACCTAATGACACTGAATTTGACTGAATTATAAAATAAGAAAAATATGTGCTTTGTTATGTTTTGATCCTGTCAAAATATTTTGAGAAAGAAATTGAACATGCATGAATATTTTTAAGGAAATGGAATTAAATTATTTTGAATTTTTCCTTTTACTTTGAAAGGAAAAAATTAGCATTAAAGAAAAAAAATCACTTGCCCCCTCATCTATTCTTTTCCATTTTTGTGGTCAGATGAACAGTAATCTATTTGTGAAATGAAACATTCCAGGATTAAATTTAGAAAGGAGCAAGAAGAAATTTTGTACACCATTACCACACATATCAGGTGCTCTGTTTTCTTTCTTTAATTACCACAATAAGGCATTTCGTCAACCTATTGACTTTTTTCTTTCATATGTAATTTTTTAAATTCATGTGGCAAACTCCTAGTGATTCCTCAATATTTGTTCCCTTCTTTCACAGTAAGAGTTTAGACCGGCAAACGGTCGCCAAACTAAAGGCTGCATTTCCCGGCTTTCTTGGCAACTTGTTAAGGTCACTCACATGCTGTGTTTCCTGTTCTCCTCTGTAAAATTTTGTAAAGGATTAAAACAGTATCTAGGGCGTGATAAGGACTATTTACATTTTAGAAAGAGGGAGAACATGAGTTTAAAAAAAAAAAAATACGCCACATCCAGGTTTTGCTCTGAAACAACCAGGCATCACTCCCCAAGTTTCCTACATCTTTCCACTAATGTGGAGATACCAGAGCTGAAGCAGTCCTGTTGGACCCCACATTTGCCACGTAAAAAGAATGGCAGAGCCTCTTATCAGCCCAGGATGCTTGCCTACCATTGAATTGTTAAGAGAGAAATAAACTTTCATCTTGCATCATCACTGAAATTTGGAATATCTTTGCTGCTGGGACTTATCTTGTAATCAACCAACATAGGTTACTAATAATTTTCCTTTAAGATAATTTTTCTTAGAAAAATGGAACTAGTTATTAGTTTTAAAATAGAATAAAGAGATTTGTTTGGCAAAATTATTGAGTACAATTTCATGACATATAAAGTATTTCTATATATATTTATTTTTATCATGCTATAAAAGTACTCAAGACACATATTAGTCAAACCTCAGTAGCATGATTATCCTAGCACACAAGGAGAAATTCTCAATTATAAATTTGTTACTCCACAGAGAAGTTTCAACAGGGTGATATTTATCTTATTTTTACAATTTCTGGTAGACACACGTTATTCAATTGTTACTGTGTCGAGCATTATACAAAGTCCAAATAAAAAGATTCAGTAATAATGCATACATGTTATCTGTGTGTGGGTGTACACATGTGTATTTGGAATAGCCTGCCAACCAAGCCCTTTGTCATCAAATCCTTCTCCTTCCTATTCATGTCCCCCCAAATCACCAGAATATTTGAACTTTTATCATTATTCTTTAAGATAATTTGCTGTAATACAGAACTCAGACTTCCCCGAATAATTCAAATTTCTTAGCTCATTAGTCAAAATTTATCAAAATCTAATGTCAACTCACTTTTTTGTCCTCTTGGTTCATCTTTTCCTCCAAGTATCTCACACACCATCCAAGTGGGCAGAGTAGGTCATGATGTTCCTTCGGTTCCTAAAACACATTTGATTTGCATATATTAGAACACTAATCACACTATTTCATGGTTACTTGCTCATCTGCCTCCTTCATTACATTATTACTGTGTCAGAAACAGGGACCTCACATAAGTCACATTTTATACTTTCCAGCATTTTTTTCAGAACTCTAGTATTGCATTTTAATTTCAGAGTTATTTTCTCTAAATATCGCCTGAATGCTTTAGAGGTAGGAATCAAGTCCTGCAGAGCCCTAAACCAAAAGTAAGTTTCTTATGTGATTCCTTGTGTATACTTGTGTGAGTGTGTGTGTGTGTGTGTATGCTTTCACATCAGCCATTTAACAAAAAGATTCTTTTAAGAACATCTTACATACATGCAACTTTTATTATAGGAAACATCAATACATACAAAAGTACACAGAATAATGTAATGTACCACCATATAGTTATCAATAAGCATTAAAAATTGTCAATTCACTTTCAATCTTGCTCCATCTCTACCTACACTAGTTTCCCTTCATGGATCATTTTGAAGTCAATTCCATAAATTATATCTTTTTACCTGAGGTATTTCATTAAGTTCTCCAAAACATAAGAATTCTTTTAAAAAAGGTAACCACAGTGCCACTACTACAAATAAAAACAATAATTTCTTAATATTATCAAATATCCAGTCAGTGTTCAAATTTCCAACGTGAAATAAGTGAAGTAAATATATTTCAACTTTTAGGGTGTAAATGCCCTACCTGTATCTTTTTGTCTTGCAATGTATTTGTTTTTCCTTTAGAGTTTTTCACTATCTGGATTTGAGGTAATAACATAGTGTTTCTTCTTTTCCCTATATTGCTTTTATATAGCTATTTGGGATCATAGACTTCATCAGAATTAATTTTGTTCTTTTATTATTTATTATATTATTCTTTTGTTATTTATTTATTTCAAGACTACTTCGAGGTGATGTTGTGCTCTATCTGGAGGCACCTCACAGCAGTATTTGTACCAGTACAGCATGGGGAATATTAATATTTTACTTAAGAGAAAATTCTTCGCTATTTGGAATCTGTTATCACCAAAAGGATCTCTCTGCCATAATTTGGGAACATAAAACTCAAACTTAAAATTCCCAGGAACACAGGTCAGCTTCATGGGTTTTTTTGGTTCGTTTGTTTGTTTTTTAAGCAAAGCAAGTTAGTTTTATCAGAAAACAGACACAGAGTCAAGTTTGGAGGAAAAATAAAAACTATAACTGAAAAAATATATTCATATGTTTATTTTTATGATAGTGTTGTAGAAGGAGAATGAAGCACAAGGTATCTGGCTAAAAGAATCAAGAATGTCATAAAGAGAAAGAAGGTAATGTTTGCAATAGGTTGTGAGGCAAGTCCCAAAAGAGATGTAGTGTATGGCTGGGGAAAACTTTTTCATGTAGAGGCAAGAACGGAGAAGGGAGGCAGAGTGTTAGTTGACCATATAACATTGATGTGAGACAAGAGTATACCCTGGCTATGGAAAGCTCAAAGAAGTCAATAGACTCCTTATAATGTTGTGTTCCATTCTCAGTAACTTATTTTAAACTGGCACATTGAGACCTTTGAGAATATTTAAAGGCAATCGAACAAGACAATGAACACTTTGGAGACTGCTATGCTTAACTTAGAAAGAAACACACATACACTTGTAGGCGTTTGTGTGTGTGTGCACAGGAATGTGTGTAGCAGAATCAGAGCATGAAAGAGTTAGATTAGGGATTATGATATTTTATAGCAGGTGTGATAGAAAGTTTAAAATATTCAAAAGGGTATCATTTGGATTTATTCTAACTCCAGAAGAGAGACCTAAAACTGTCGATAGAGGATGTAAAATAGATAGCTTTGGCCTCAATAAAATAATTTTATCTGTGCTAAATTGAAACGAGTTAAATTTTGACAGATTCTTGATAACTTTGGGAATGTTGTATATATGATCCCTGCTTTGTATAAAAAAACCACATGACCCTTTTAGGATGCTCTAGAGTAAAAAACTAAAGCAATAAATTCCAACTGAAATAGAAGCCACATGCTGATTGAAATTCTTTAGAAACTGAGCTTATCCCCATAGTATATTACTTAGCTAACACATTCCCTAAACCTTATTCAGCAAAATCCATCACCCAGGATAAAATATATAGAGTAAGAAGTTATACAAAAATGTTAAATTCAAGTAGCCTTCCAATACTTAGATTGTGTCTTGTTTGTCATTTTCTTGTCATAGCCATCAGTAACATTTTGATGTCACCCTAAATCCAGAAAATCAGAACTCAAATAGCACAGGCAGCATCAGGTTTTATGTTTTCTTGTCCCTGACATATCTTGCAGTGTAGGAGTTTAGGGCAGTCTCAGAGGAACAGAAGCTACCAGCTTGGACTTCCAGTCCATTTGAGATTCTAGAGAAATTCTCTGGCTAGCTAGAAAGAGTAGAGAAAAATGTGAAAGAGGCAGAGTATCTGGGAAACACTGAAGAAAAAAAAAAAAAAAGAAAAGAAAAACCCTTACTGTTCCTGGGAGCTTAGGCTTGGTGCTGAACCCAATCCCTCTTTGCCCTGTGTTTTCAATAGGACTATCTAACCCCTTACTCCAGGGTCTCCCACCTCATTTTCCTTGACTATTTCTTGGTCCCTATACCTGTCACCTGATTTCTTGGATACCATCCTTCACTTGCCCATCTTGAGCACAAGGCACACCTGGTCTGTGTGGCACAGCCTTCTCCCCTCTAAGTGCCAACATCCGTAGAATATTTTGTCTCCACTCCATTCCCACTCTTCATTCTTTTTTCGGTTTTTCTCAGTTTATAATGGATTTCCAGAATCCACAAAGGCCTATGGGTTCCAACCCACTAGATACAGAGCCTGTGTCATTTTTTAAAAGTCATCACTAATACACCTCTTCTGGAATGTATACATCTGCATGGGAAAAGCAGAAAAAACATCTGTTACAGCAAATGAGCAATCTTGACATTCTCCCAGTTCTCAGTGACCCTGGCATTGGGCCCCAATCTCAGTCTTCTTGGATAGCCCATCGCTATTCCCGGATCTCTTCTTAGATCACCTCTCTAACCACCTTATCAGGTCCAGTCAGAAGCAACTGATATTTCTTTTACACTACTTTCTGCTGCGTTTCTTTTATATCAAATTATTAAAACTAAATTTAAGTAAAGTGCATTCTGAGGAGGAAAACTGTTGTTATCAATTACTTGCAATCAGGCTTAAAAAAACCCAAAACTACACGATTATATGAGTGAATAGAATATTTTCCATGAAATGCTTATACCAAAAATACACTGAAAGTGTTCGACTATTAATCTGTTATTTAAATAAAAATAATAAAAATAATGTAGGTTTGTTGTAAGATGCTGATAATATTTGGAAAAATGGGAAAGTGATTTTACATATATTCAGTTTATTATTTTTACTCTAAAATATCTTTTTAATTACCATATCTTTTGTTGAAATTTTGTTATATTATAAATGCTCTGACTGGAATAACAGGCCAACTATATTTTTATTTAATTTACAGTGTTAGAAAATTAAACAATTGAAAACATTGTAAGAAAAAATACATATATACACACACGCATATATAGAAAAAAAGAGAGAGTATATACAGTTTATAGAAGGGGGAAGAAAGAGAGAGAGAGAGAGAGAGAGAAGAAAAATATAAAAATGTATTAAGGCACAAATGAAATTCTTACTAGTTACCACAAAAAATAATTTTTAGGAAACAGAGCCAGTGCAGGAAGAGTAACTTCCAAACACTAAAGATTCTCTTTTTTTCTTTAACATAAATGCCTAAATGTGAAAATATTCTTTTTTAAATACATTTTATTTTTTAGAGCAGTTTTAGGTTCATAGCAAAATTAAGCAGAAAGTACAGAGTGCCCATTCACTCTGTCCTTGAACGTGCGCAACCTCTCCCAGTATCTACATCCCGCACCAGAGTGGTATAGTTATTATAATCGCTGAACCTACATTGACACGTTTTTATTACCCCAAGTCCATAGTTTATATTAGGGTTTACTCTTGGTATTTTTCGTACTATGGGTTTTAAGAAATATATAATGACCATGTATCCACCTTGTCACATCACATAGAAAGGTTTCACTGCCCTAAAAATCCTGTGTGCTCCACCTATTCATCCTTACCTACCCCCAACCTCTGGGATCCATTGATCTTTTCACCGTGTCCATAGTTTTGCTTTTTCTATAATGCCAAACAGTTGAAATCTTACAGTATGAAGCCATTTTATTCACTTAATAATATGCAATTAAGTTTCCATCATGTCTTTTCATGGTTTGATAACTCATTTCTTTTTACCAGAGAATAATATTCCATTGTCTTGGATATACTTACTACAGTTTATTTATCCATTCACTTACTGAAGGACATATTGGATGCTTCCAAATTTGGGGAATTATGGATAAAGCTGCTATAAACAATGTGTGAAGGTTTTTGTATAGACGTAGTTTTTAACTCATTTGGGTAAATAACAAGGAATACCATTGCTGGATTGTATGTTAACATGTTTAGTTTGGAACAGAAATTGCCAAACTGCCTTTGAAGTGACTGTACCATTTGCATTCCCACTAGCAGTGAATGAGAGTTTCTATTGTTCCACATCCTCACCAGCATTTGGTGTTGTCAGTGTTTTGGATTTTGGCCATTCTGATAGTTGTGTAGTGCTATCTTTGTCTTAATTTGCCATTACCTAATGACATATTGTATTAGTCTGCTGGGGTTGCCATAACATGATGCCACAGACTGGTGACTTAAACAACAGATATTTATTTTCTTAGAATTTAAAGGCTAGAAGTCTAAGATCAAGGTGCTACCAGAATTGGTTTCCTTTTTTCCTGGTTTCCTGGTTTGCAGACAGCTGCCTTCTTGCTGTGTCCTAACATGGCCTTTCCTCTGTGCACACAGGGAACAATCTCTAGTGTTTCTTCCTCTTCTAAGGACAACAGTTTTATTAGATTAGGGTCTCACCCTTATGACCTTGTTTAACTGTCATTATCTCCTTAAAGGCACTAGTCTTAAAGACTCTATCCCCAAATATAGTCCCACTGGGAGTTAGTGTTTCAACATATAAATTTTGGGGTGACACGATCCAGTCCATAGCATATTTGACATTGACCATCTTTTCATATGCTTATTTGCCCTCAATATATCTTCTTTGGTGAGGGTCTGTTCAGGTCTTTTGCCTGTTTTTTACTTAAGTTGTTCATTTTCTTTTTGCTGAGTTTTAAGAATTCTTTGTACATTATTTTGGATGATAGTCATTTATCAGATATGATGTTTGCAAATATTTTCTCCCAGGCTTTGCTTTGCCTTATAAGTCTCTTGAATCATTTCTTTTTTAACGCATTTTCCCTTTGTTTTTTCTCATTTGCTAGTTTTTCTTTAGCTTTATCCCTGCTCTACCTGGTAACTATCAGGGGCCACCTACTATTCATCATTCCATATTCTTCTTCAAGCCTCTATAATCACATGCACTTGTATAGAGTGTCTGGTCATTGCTTATAAATGAAAACTTATTATGTATATTTACTGCACTGCATTTTTTTGTTTTTGTTTTTGTTTTTGTTTTTGTTTTTTTTACAGAGTCTTGCTCTGTTGCCAGAGTGCCATGGTGTCAGCCTAGCTCACAGCCACCTCAGGCTCCTGGGTTCAAGTGATCTTCCTGCCTCAGCCTCCCGAGTAGCTGGGACCACAGGCGTGTGCCACAATGCCCGGCTAATTTTTCTCTTGTTCAGGCTGATCTCAAACTCCTGAGCTCAAGCAATCCTCCCACCTCAGCCTCCCAGAGTGCCTCCAAGGTGTGAGCCACCGCGCCCGGCTGCTACACCTTGTTTTATTCCCTCAATATAAACCATGAAAATTACTTCATGTTATCTAATTAAATTATAATATATTCTTTTTTCTTGGCTATGTAAAATTTCATGATGGGAATGTGCCATAATTTAAATAAGCCTAATTATGTGGATGAACATTCTTTTTTGTATATTTTAACAGAACGACTCTGAAAGATGCAGAAATAAACAGCACAGTACTCACGTCCTCCTGCACTGATGTTACTATTTTTATAGGAGGATTGTTTTACATATGTGCATGTGTGATGTGTTTGTGTGTGTGTCTATATGTAAAAAGAGGTAAGTTAGTGTCTACAGGAAAAACATTAAATATCCCTAGTAATGTAGGTTAAATATGAAAGGTAATTTTTACTTGGAAAAATTGTTGAGTCATTCCTGTTGAGACTGAATTTCTTATGTTTCATCTACACATCGTTTAAGTCAGGTGTGGGTGAGGCTTGAGGTACCCGGATGCAAAATTCCCTCTCCAGCTACAAACCTGTGAAACCAGACAAGTTATGTTTTTGAAAATATAATGGTAAGGCATGCACAGGATAGACATTCTTATTCCAAAATGGAGAAATCAGAAGGAAGAAAGAGATGATGGGTCCTAACCAAGTCCAAAACCAAACAAGACAAATCCCATTATAGCTTAAGCCTTGATAATAATCTTCGGTTTGATCCTGTGCTGTCCAGGCTCACTGGGGCAGCCCTCTCACCCCCAGAGCTGCAAACGGACGCCCAACCTCCATGGCTCTGACAGGCGGTCCTGCCCCCAGAGCTCTGGGCAGTGCTGGGTCCATGGCCATGCAGGGCAACCCCACACCCAAAGCTGTTGTCCTGTTGAAACCAAGATGTGTCTCTCATGATTGCCTTCAGGGTCATTTTTTCCCCTTCTTATAGAATAACACATGTTTGCAGCCAAATAGTTGTAACATCCTATCATGTCAAATCTGAGAAGTCCAATAGCCTTTTTTCATTTTTTTCCGTCTCTGCCTCCTTCAGTTCAAAATGGCATTGTTTCTGCTTATATAATCTTATAATCCTTTATCAAACGATAGTCCAGTCACCTTCTTTATGTTCTCTTCAGAGTAAACTTTCTTAATTTTTACAATATAAACAGGCTGAGAATTTTCAGAATCTTCAGGTTCTGGTTCCTTCTTGCTCAACACTTTCTTCTTCAATTCATCTCTCCCCCTTCACATTTTACTATAAGCAGTCAGGAGGAACCAAGCCACTCCTTCAACACTTTTCCTAGAAATCCTTTCAGCTAACTATTCAATTTCACTGTTTGTAAGGTGTACCTTCCACAAATCACTAGAACACAGTTCAGTAAAGTTCTTTGCCACTTTTTAACAAAGATCTCCTTTCCTCCAGTTTACAATAACATATTCCTCATTTCTGTCTGAGTCCTCATAAAATTTCGCTTCACATCCACAATACTAGCATGCACCTCAAAATTCTTCCCAGTCTCTACCCACGACCCAATTCCTAAGTTGCTTTCACACTTACAGGTATTTTTTACAGCAACATCCCACTCTAAGTACCAAAAATCTGTTTTAGTGTGCTTGTGCTGCCATAATGAATACCATAGACTGAGTAGCTTAAACTACAGAAATTTATTTTCTCACAGTTCTGAAGGCTGGAAGTCTGAGATCATGGTGCTGGCATGTTTTGATTCTGGTGAGGGCTTTCTTCCTGGCTTGAAGATGGTGGGTTTTTCACTGTGTCTCCACATGGCAGATAGAGGGAGACAGAGAGAGATCCTTCTTTTATAAGGTTACCAATTATATTGGATTAAGATCCCAACCTTAAGACCTCATTAAACTTTACCACCTAAAAGCTCTATCTCCCAACACAGTCACATGAAGGACTAGGGTTTCAACACAGGAATTTTGAGAGGACACAATTTACTTCATAGTTCTGGTTTCACAGGTTCACAGCTGGAAAGCTTCAGGACAAATCATATCTCAACTCTCACCCATATAGAGTTTTGATGATATGTAGATGAGACTTTGAACTTTTAACTTTAAGTTGATGTTGGAATGAGTTAAGACTTTTGAGGCTGTCGGAAGGAATAAATGTATTTTGCAAGAAAGAAGGACATGAATTTTGGAGGGCCAGGGATATAATGCTATGGGCTGAATTATAACTCCCCAAAATTCATGTTGAAGCCATAACCTCCCAGGGTGACTCTATTTGGAGAAAGGTTCTTTATGACTGGTGCCCTAATAAAAAGAAGGACAAGAGATCTTTCTTCATCATGTGAGGACACAGCAAGAAGGTGGCCATCTGCAAGCCAGGAAGAGAGCGCTCCCCAGACACCGAATCAGCTGGCACCTTGATCTTGGACTTCCCAGCCTATATAACTGTGAGAAAATAAATTCCTGTTATTTAAGCCACCAAGTCTATTTTGTTGTAGCAGCCCAAGCAGAATAATACACTATTTATTACCTATTTTGAGAATAAGACCTTGAACTCTAGTTGAGAGAACAGAGAAGCCTGCACCTCTTTTCATTGTCCCTATGTTTGTCAAGATTTGTCTAAAGTGTGCTCCCACTTTTAAAGGGTTTTTAATCAACTCTTCCAATGAAATCTCCTTTAACTCTAAAGGACAGGTCCTCTCTATTTGGGCCTTCCCAAAACCATGGGTGTTATGATCATGACACTATGAAGAGGAGAACAATAACCTTTCCCATTGTTCTATTGTCCCAAATTCTATATCAATTCATATTCCGGGAGCTGTCTGATAAGCCTAATGAAATAAATATACAATTGCCAAAAATCACAGTGGAATATGCCATAGTATAAGGTTTACATGAATAGAAGCAACATGCTGTACCTAAGCTCAAAGAATGTGGGAATACCAGTGATATTGAAAAGCAAGGGAAGTAGTGAATAGTGGGAAGATTTAGTGATAGAATGAGATGTGGATTCTAAGAGAACAAAGGAGATAAACCATATTAAAACTCTAATTCAAATGTCTTATGAAAATTCTGCATACTTGGTGTATATATCTTGCATATATTTAATAAATATTCTTTGCCTATAAAGTTTTTTGGAGAATGACATGAAAAGCCTAGCTATATTCTTCTTGAGTATATATTTTAGAGAGCAGAGCACCCCACCCATGCTGAGTAGGGTTTCTCTCAGCAAACACAGGCGCTCCTCCCCTTCTGTTTCAAGCAGTAGCTCTGTCAGTTTCCCATTGTGCCCTATAGATACTACTATTGTTTTCTAGGGAGGCCATGAAGAGAAAAACATTGGGAAGCTCTAGGGAGAGTCATTGGCGGTGATATCATATACTGCATTGCAAAAGTCCTTTTTAGGTCACTTCGCTATAAATGTTACAGCAAAGTGGTTTTGTCAAGTATGTATTCTTCTTTTAATAACTGCATTTTCCAAAATAATATTACTTAGGAATAAGGTAAAGCAATACCTTCTAATAAGTTATAGGAGTTATATGAAGTATCTTTGTGCCTTCCAAATCCCCGAGGCATACTTACTACCATCAATAAATCTCAGATTTAATATTATGAAATAAAAGAGCACAGATATCTAACTTATGAGGTTGGAAATTTTATTTCCCAGTTCCATCATGCAGTATTAAGATCTCTCTTGATTAAAGCTCAAAGTACTAATGTTTCTAAGAATAAGGCCATTTTTCAAGACTTTCACAATTACTACTGCAACATATTAAGCATGATTTAATTAATCTAGAATAGCTTGTCTCCAAAGCAATTAAACTAGCTATGTCATACCCAATTAATCTCTCTCATTTTTCATAAGGATGGTAAATTAGTTTCACAAAGATATGTAGTAAGTTAAGTCAATGCAGAAGCACATTAAAAGAATCTTGTTCTCGTAGATAAAATTGAGAACTTGTTAAAGATGCGAGGCCTTTGATGAGTCATGTGAAATTACTTAAACTGTCAGTCTGAAAACAGAACATGCACTGTATTTGTCTGATGAGGGGAAAAAATAAACAAATGCTGTGAACTGATCCACCAATGCTATAAATATGTTTGGCACCCACGCTGAGTGAAATGCAATAGAATACAATAAAACCAGAAGTTGAAATCGTAATGAAGAAAGAAAAAAGGCTATATTCATTTACAGGGAAAAGTCTGTTCTTTTGTAAGGAAATAAAAGCACCTGTTACCAGAAGAGAATATAAATGCCAAAGGCAATAGTTCTGTTCATAACGTTTTCTATTTAGAACTTCAGAATTAAGCTCAGTAAATCAAAATTGTATACAATAAAAGAAAAGCCAAGAACCAGTTTTATTGTGAAAAAGTGTTTTAAAGGCTCACTAGACCATCAATTCTGTCACAATGTTGAAAAAATAAACTGTCCAGTTGGCCCTTCCCTCCAGAACAAATTTTAAATTGGATTCAAACCTCATCTCTATATAATATCCTACTGATGTTGGCATTTGACATAAAACTTTCTGGTTGCTATTCAAATGTTCACTATATGCCTCTTCTCTTTATTTCTCCATTTTTTTCTTCTTCCCTGCACTGTTTCTTTCTACCGAACATTTACAGAGTGCCAACTATGTGTGTGATGCTCTGATAGGTCTTGGGGAAAAGTAAATTAAACAAGATTTTCCCTCAAGAAGTTCAGTCTAGTGATGAAAACTTATTAATTCTTTAATTGAAATTAAAATACTACCATCAAGTTATTATGGTAATAGGTCATAACAATACGATTATGAATAATGATATTAAATGCTTCTGAATATTGTAGAGGCTTAATTTGTAGTTTAACTTTTATTTTAAAAATTTAATAACTCTAATAAATTCTCATTTTTATTTTGAATATATTTTCAGAAATTTTGTGAAATAAATACATCTTTTTATGTATCTAAAATCACCAAGACTTAAAGTGTGATTTGCTCAAAAAACAGTATTTCAACAAGTTGGTGGTGGTCTTCAGATCATGCAAAAACACATCAAAGCCAATAATATGTTGAAGAAAATAATGCTGTTACAATATTACAAACAGCAAGGCAGAGGAACAAGGTAAAATAAACATAAATGTCTTAAGTGAGAATAAAATATCTTTACCTTAAAAATATGTTAGTTTTAACAATCCACATAATGGTTTAATTAAAGGAATCAATAGTTTCTGAGGTCACCGATATTTGTTCTGACACAAGGGGGCTCTTCCTAGCTATTATTACTCTGTTCCTTTCCTGCAAACTAAGGGCACTACAGTGTAGGCTGTATCTTTATTAAATCCATAAATCTCCTCCAAATTCCTTTCACCTCAATTTTCACTATTCTTGAGAATGTCCTTATCTTTGAAGTTCTCCACACTTACCTTGGGGAAGATTAGGAGCTATTTGTTTTATGAACTGCTTCTTCTCTCAGGCAAATTTTTCAGCTGAGGCTCTGGAGCTGAGGGAGAGAAAAATGGCAGCTTCTCTGTGGCAACCCCAATATAGGAGCTGATTGCAACAAAACTAGATAACCTTTCTACTCCTGAGCCTGCTTCAGCGTGCAGTCCATCTCTCTGAACCCTCTCTCACCTCCAGATAAATCTTCACAGAACTAGGACGACAGTCATCAGCTCTTCTCTTTGGCTTAACCATTTTATTCTTGGTAACAGAGGACTCAACCACTAATTCCAAAATTACCATCAGAATTCCTCCCTCCCTTGTGATCTGCAGCTATCATGCAAATAAGGCCCTGGTTGCCAGTCTTGCTGTCCCATATTTTCCAAAGAATCCTGGTTGTAAATACAGTGACTTAAGAAATCCTTCCCTCATTCTGCGGACAATATTCTTCAGAAAAATGAATGAATAGAAAGAGAGAAGGATGGAAGGAAGAAAGGAAGGAAGGAATTCAGATGCTTTAAAACTGTGCAACAAATTAGACCTGCAGATACTCTTGCTATGCACACCAAGCCATATCTTGGCTAAATTAATATATAAAATACATATTTTACATAGATCATTTGTTTATAAAAAAACATAACTTATGAATAGTAACAATTAATTTTTAAAATATTTTGAGTTCTCTGCCTTTCGAAATTTGGCATGATCTAGGGTTCTGACCTCTACAGGACATTTAAGTTAGTGTTGTCCCTATTAATTATCTGGAACCCAGTACATTCTTACTACATAATTTTGAATGTATTTTAAATATAAATGAATCACTTCATCATGGCTACCATAAATTTGAGCAAATTTTATGGTTTGATACCATTATACTAAAGAAAAAAAAAAAAGTCTAGCAGCAAAATCACAGGAAGTGCTTAATTTCAAGAAGTAAACTTTTTAGAAAGTAAAAATATTCTAATTTCAGAAGCATTAGATTAATGTTAATTAGCAACTATTAATTTAACTCTTTTTCCACAATATTGCTATTATTGGTTTCCATCTGGCCTAATTAATAAAAATTATTTTTCCACTGGTTCTGATCATCAGCCAAATTTTATTTTCCCCAATCTGGCTTGGTTAAGAAATAATGTTAGTCCATCTGTTAAAGCCTCACTTTTCTAATAAGCCAAAAACACAATGACTGCTGATTATAACATTAAAGCTACGTTCTAGCACATCTCTTGAATCTCTATCTAACCATTCATAAGATGTGAAAGAGACTGCAATTCTTTGAGATGCTTCTTCTGGAAAAAAGATCTCTATACAAGACAAATATAATTTTAGAGATTTACGCTGGGCACGGTGGCTCACACCTGTAATCCCAGCACTCTGGGAGGCTGAGGCGGGAGGGATGCTTGAGCTCAGGAGTTCGAGACCAGCCTGAGCAAGAGGGAGACCCTGTCTCTACTAAAAATAGAAAAAATTAGCCAGGCAACTAAAAAT
>RJWJ010032151.1:0-17912 GCA_004363605.1 Indri indri
CTAGACATTGGCCTAGGCAAAGAATTTATGAAGAAGACCCCAAAGGCAATCACAGCAACAACCAAAATAAATAAATGGGACCTGATCAAATTAAAAAGCTTCTGCACAGCCAAAGAAATTGTCACAAGAGCAAACAGACAACCCACAGAATGGGAGAAAATTTTTGCATGCTACAAATCTGATAAAGGGCTGATAACTAGAATCTACTTAGAACTCAGGAAAATCAACAAGAAAAAATCAAACAACCCTATCAAAAAGTGGGCAAAGGACATGAACAGCAACTTTTTTTTTTTTATTCCAGATATACGATGATTAATTTTAGATGCCAAGTTGAGTGGAGTAAGGAATACCTAGATAGCTGATGAAGCAATATTTTTGAGTGTGTCTGCGAGGGTGTTTTGGAGGAAAGTGGAGTGTAAATCCATAGACTGAGAGGAGAAGATCCACCCTCATTGTGGATGGGCACCATCCAACTGCCTAGGGGCCTGGATGGAACAAAAGGGCTGAGGAAGGGCGAATTCTTGCTTCTCTTCTGGAGCCAAGACACCCTTCTTCTCCTGTCCTTGCAGGTTTGAACTCCAGGTTCTTTATTTTTGAATTCCAGGATGCGTACCAGTGGTCCATTGGGCTCGTGGGCCTTTGGCTTCAGCCTGAGAATTATACCATCAGCTTCCCTGGTTTGAAGGCTTTCAGATGTGGACTGAGCTGTGCCACTGGCCTCTATTGTTCTCCAGCTTGCAGACGGCCTATCACAGGACTTCTCTGCCTCCACATTCCCATGAGCCAATTCCCATAATAAATCTCCTTTGATCTGTCTATCTATCTATCTATCTATCTATCTATCTATCTATCAATCCTATTGGCTCTGTCTCTCTGGGGAACCCTGACACAACATGTAAGTGAGATCTGCAGTATTTATCTTTGTGTGTCTGGCTTATTTCACTTAGCATAATGTCTTCCAGATTCATTATGAAAAGATGATGCATAATGATTATGAGGAGATGATTTCTTGATAGAGGTTGAGTCAGTAGGAGTTTCTCATTTTTTATCACATTGTTAGCTCTTTGGTGCATGACATTTTGTTCTTCAAAATTAATGCTTAGCAATATTAATCAAAGACCCCTCAAGCCAAAGTCCAATGTTTGAATATTTGCCTTTTATATGTAAAGGTTGTGTCTACATAATAAAGATAGATAACTAGAATAGTTATTAAGATATAAAGCAAAACCCAAACCCATGTCTTAATTTATTATATGAATATTTTACACTAAATCACTTGTTCTCCTTTATAGTATCTGTTATTTTTAACAAACATTTATATGCTAACAACTTCAGGTATGTTAACTGAATTAAGCCTGCCTATTAATATATGTAATATTGCCTTATTTTATAGATGAAAAAATATGCTCAAAAAACGATCTTGCCTGAAGTAATAGAATCAGAAATGACAAAGGCATTGAAGACTGGTGTTCTTACTCAAAAGTCCATGCTTTTAAATATTATTGCATACAGTTTTCCATCTAATTAGCTTTTATTGGCATAATAAGTTTTTTTTCTAACAGCTCTTAACAATTGTTGGTAACATTATTAGTACATTTTAAAAATTTTGGCCATATATTCAAGAATGGTATGGACTCTTTCCAGGAGGTTTCATCTTGGTTCCCAAAGATGCAAACACCATTGCTGATTTTTACAATTTTATTACCTTTTATAATATTTTGCTTAATGTGTAATCAGCTCTTACTATAAAGTTGATATCCAAAACAGCAAGTTGTATTAAAACTTTCTGTTGTGAAAGTGTCAATATATTTATCCATGCTAACAGCTTAATTTATTTCTATAACTTGTATAACTGTGCTAACATTTATAATACATCTTCCCTGTTGAGATTCCTGCCTATTGATTATATATAACCAGCATTTCTATATATGACTATTCTTTCCTCTTTCATTGTTCTGTTTTCTCCATAATTTCTTTGCTTTCTTCAAAGTTCTCAGTTCTTTATCATTCAAGAGGTTTTCTTCAGCCTAGGTGGACATTTTGTCTCTCCTGTGTATCTTTAATTGAAAGACAGTAGATTTTAAACAATTTTAAAGCTATGAAAACAGATACTTTAATTAAATATTAAATGAAGATTTTTTTTAACCAAGTAAATAAATACACTGTATGGTATCTTCTTAATAATTCCTTAAAATCAATACCTGCTTATCAGCTGCCAAAAAAACAGTTTAATAAATAACAGTGTTTGTTTTTGGTGGTAAGTGAATATATTTATTGCCCAGGGAGATCTCATAAAAAACACCATCCTGTTGTAACTTGTACAATCATCACATCATAGTTTACATAAAAATATTGTCTTTATTCTCCAATTCAATTTGTAAATGTTTGGTAGACACCTGCCTAGTCTCTATCTAAGGAAAATCAAGTCCGTATGTCTAAGAAGGAATGAAGAATTAATTGGGTATATACCATAGTGTCTAAATTCCAATAACACTATTAACTAGTCTAGTGATACAATTTCACTATTTTCCACTTTAATGTCAAACACAACTTTTTATTCTAAGCTGTCTGAAATATTTTTCATTGAATGACATATAGGGAGAAAAGCATTTTAATTAACTTAGTTGAAAAACATAGAATTCATATAATTTCTGGTGTAGAGATTTACAAGTTTTGAACATTTTTCTTCAGTTTTAGCCACTGTAAAAAAAAAACAACTTGTTTCACTTCTTGTCAATAGTATGCTCATTATTGGTATGCCAGAAAAACTTCAGTGAGAAGCAAAATTTTATTGGATGAGTGGGATGATTTTAAATTCAGATTATAATTCTCATATGCTGCAGATTAATTAATAAAATGTAATTTAATACCGAGAGATCTTCTGAATTCCCAAAGAAAATAAGGGAGCATTCGCACAAACTGTGAAAAGAATGTTTCCACTTGTAATTTATGTAATTGTAGCATGACACACTCTTTGTTTTGACAAAGTTGATGTAAATCTGACAAGCATTCTGGAAGTGATATTTTACTATTTCTTTCTAAACTGAGTTGAATGAATGAATTTAAAAAATCAACAGTCTTTAATGTTTCCCCTAGAAAACAGCAATTTAAGTTGTATTGAAAAGCACACAGTGACAGCAAAATCCATAGGCCTCAACAATCCAGTACTTGTTAAGGATTTACCAAATTAATGGAGGGTCTTGATGGTGACTCTTTAAGAGGTTGGTATCTTTATGCAAATGTATAAGAGACACAAATGTGTCTCCACAGTCAGACTTAATTGACATTTATCATCAGAAATTCAGTTCTTTCTAGTGTATGTCTTTCCTCCAATGTCCCATTAATGATATCTATCTAGCTTGTCTTTTGTGGAATGCCAAAGTTTGTTGACTTAGCTTACAGTTATGCTGTTGTGACCCAGTCACTAGTTTTTGGGAGACACAGTTCAAACTTTCTCAATATTGTAAGATGCAATAATAACTGTGTGAATGTCACCAAACAATTGAAATGAATAATTCAAATTTCTCTCAAGTGAGAATTATACATATTAAAATGGAAAAAATAGATATTTTCTCATTACCAAGATAACAAGGATTATGTGAAAATCAAAGTCGTTTCTAATTCTCATTAATTCAATCATACAAATTAATAATGACAAGTCTTTTTGAATTTTTTTTAATATCTGAGACACTCTTCTAAATGTTTTCTATGCACTGACTCATAGAAACCTCGTAACACCTCAGTTAACAGGGACAATTTTATCCTTATTTCTATATGATAAAACTGAGTCACAGAACAGCTCAGGTTGTTGTTCACAATCACACAAGGGATGGAGCAGGAATGTAAGTCAGGTGTTCTGGTTACTGAGCAAGGGCACTTAACCATTGTGACAAATTTTCTCTCCTTATTGATGCATTGCAAAGTGTGATCCTGTGTGAAGATGCTCTGATATTCATACTGTGCAAACCAAAGAAAGGTTAGGTTTTATATGAAAGAGTAGTTTTATTTCATTCATTCTCATTTTTATTATCCACATAGCAATTGGATATTTTGATTCTTGATCTTCTTTTATGTTTGGAGTTGATGCACTTTTTGATCATAATAAGGCTGGATAGGAAGATTTTAACTAGTTATCATAAGGAATATGCATACTCATTCTTATGTATGCGTGGTTGACTGTAACTGTAAAGTAATTTTGCAAATCATATTCCTTGAATTTACATAATTCTCCTTGTCCTTTTTCTTTATTGCTCCTCTCAGCGAATCACAAAGCCAGGTATGGTGACTGAATTTTTCTTTAGATAATATTAAATATTTGTAGTTGAAAAAATTTATTTCACAGTGTGAAAAGATAAGTGAACTGAGAAGGAAGTTATTTAAGAAAATTTTGCATGTCATTATGGACAACATTTTTGATGATGCTGTTTTTATCTCTGTTAAGATCAGGGACTTACATTTGTTTTATAGATTTCATGATCAAGATTAACACAGAGATATGAACTGCTAATTCTTGGTCTCCTTTAGGATGAGATACTTATAAACTCATCTTGCTTAAAATTTCCTCACTAATTTGTATGGAATTCTTTCTAGTGAGCCTTAATTTATTATCTAGACATTTAAAAATATCCTGTATTTTTTTTTCCTAATGAAGAATGAGAGGCATAGATAATTTAAGCCTTCAAGTTAGATGTAATTATTGCTTCTCTCTTTCAGTAATAAATAAAATCAGTTTCATTTTGAGGACAGCAAAGAACAGATTTAATTCCAGTCAAATGTGCCAGCATCTGGAATTCCAGTCAAACGTGCCAGCCTCTAGAATCTACTGATTTGATATATCTCTGACAACAGAAACTCATTATAAATTTAGCAACCCAAAATAAACTAAAGCTATCCTATGACTCCTATCTAGGTCCAAACCCAAAGCTTTGGTTCGAATGCCTGTTACATGTAAAAATGCTTAGCCATATTGCTGATAAATAAAAAATTGAGAGATATCACTATTTTTTAGAAATAAATTCAATATTATGTGGATGAAGCTTTTTATTACATGAACTTTAATTAAGTTGATTATATTAAAACTTATAACCTGTTTCTTATTTGGTTGAATTATGTTAGCTATGGATTAATTTAACAAGCTTATTTTCATAGGGAAATTAAATTACCAAACTTTAATTTGCTGAACTATTTAACATAATATCCAAAAACTTTAAAATGGCACAAATGGATTTTACAATTAAACTTAATTAGAGTTATCATTTCAGCGTCACAAAAGATGCATAATAATGTAAAGTTAATGAACTCTATAAAATGTGCATTAAGTTATTTCATTTAAATTCATTTGCTTACATAAAATAATTTTTAATGATTTAATATTTATCAGGTTTTGAAATAAAGTCATCCAAGTTTTTTAAAAGCTAACTGAATGCAGAATATATATATTTTATATTATTTTTACTCTGTATGTGTGTATGTGTGTGCACACCTGTGAATTAATAAAATAAAATTAACATAGGTATCCCCTAGGCTTTAGTGTTAGACAAGAAATTACAAGACACATTTAGGTACATATGGCATGGCCTCTATGAGAGTAGGTATTGATTCTTGCTAAAGAAGTTATGAAGAATTGAGTTATGAATCTAATACACACAAAAAAAATGTTAACTCAGACCTATTAAGGCAATAAATAAAGAAAATTAAATATACATATTATATGAACCTTATGCTATTAATAATTAACTATTAGTTATTTAAATTAAGAATTGATGATTCTCAAAGTTATGGTATAGAATTAACTAACGGAACATTTGTCTTATAAAATATGGCTTCTAAGAAATAAAAGCAAATGTATTTAATAAAAAGAAGAAACAGGGCAATGATTTAGTGGCTTATTTTAAGTCACGTGGAAGATTATCAGCAGAAAGTGGTCTCTTGATTCTAAGAATAATGCTCTTTCATAACAAGACAATCTAGAATCCACAGGATTTTAAGCCTGGTTTATAAATCTTCATTGCAGTGACTAGCAGAATAATTGAATAGAGATAATGTTCAACGAAGATTTGGTTATTTATTTAATTGAAGAAATGAGTATCTCAAGTTATCCGTGTATACTAGATAGTGGAAAATCCTGCATATATACATGCGTGATTGTACATGTATAAATGATTCATTCTTTACTCAAAAGGTAAGTAATTTTATACTTTGGGATATTATACAGGTTTTAGGTCAGAGAAAATAGGGATTGGATTGTCCCTTTGATATTTTTTAATATATGTATTACGGAAAAAAATATTATGTCCATATGAAGGATCACAGTGACCACTCATTAATTTATATATAGATTTCTTTGTAATGTATCTTGTATGTGGTCACCATTTGGTGTATTTATGCTATTATTCTTAATAATGCCTTTATGTCCATTTTATAGTTATGGATATAGTATTAAAAACCTTTCTCTAATGTATTTGTTGTCTTTGACATTGTTAATCACATTCTCATTTTTAAATCTCTTGGTTTTCGGCATGATTAAACTACTATCTTACTGATTTTAATATGTCAGAGTCTTTTTTCTTTCTGCACTGACTCCTCATTTGTTCATCCCATTCAACATCCTTGTAGTTTTGCCCTTCACCTTAATGTTTCTTTCTCTAGATTTGCCTTTTCTCATTGATCTCAGACCTTCCACTAATAAATGTGGTTGCTGATGATTATCAGTTTTTTAATAGCTAATATTGAATTCTCTCCTTAGCTAGAGTACTGTTTTCAAATACCTGAGTGTTTTATCTGGCCTCAAACTTTAATATATTCCAAATCAAATATCCATCTTACTTTCTATATATAGTCTTTCAATTCTATGCTTTATTTCACCATTAAGATTGAACAAATCTCAAGCTGTCTTTTAACAATTCTTTTTCATAAATTTTTATCTGGTTTCATATTCTTCACACCCCGACATCTCCATTATAACATGATGAAACTGAAATTTATTCATTTTTATTTATTTATTTATTATAGATAATTTACAGTAGACAATATACACTGGGGAAAAGAAGCCCTATTTAATAAATGGTGCTGGGAAAACTGGATAGCCACATGCAGAAGACTGAAACAGAATCCATATCTCTCACCACTGACAAAAATTAATTTACGATAGATAAGAGACTTACATGTAAGGCATGAAGCCATAAGAACTCTAGAAGAAAATGTTGGAAAAACTTTTCTAGATATCTGCCTGGATAAAGAATTTATGGTGAGCATTGTAGAAGGGAAGAGCATGCCTCTAGTCCTCACTTGGGTAAGGCAAAGACATAAAATATAACAAAAATGCTTGTACCCTCATAATATCCTGAAATTAAAAAAAAAGAATTTATGAAGAAGATTCCCAATGATAATCATACCAACAGCAAAAATAAATAAATGGGAATTAATGAAATAAAAAGCTTCTGCACAGCTAA
This sequence comes from Indri indri, assembly GCA_004363605.1. Lineage (NCBI taxonomy): Eukaryota > Metazoa > Chordata > Mammalia > Primates > Indriidae > Indri > Indri indri. The sequence goes on from RJWJ010032151.1 coordinate 7,452, forward strand.
GGAAATAATCAACAGAGCAAATAGACAACCTACAGAATGGGAAAAATAATATTTGTAAGCTATATATCTAATAAAGAGCTAATAACCAGAAACTATTAAGAACTCAAGCAAATCAGCAAGAAAAAACCAAACAACCCCATTAAAAAGCAAAAAACATGAACAGAGGCTTTTGGGAATACTGTTTAATTATAATTAAAATACATTCATTTTGAGGTGCTTACATTTATAATCGCTAATTATCTTCCATGTTCAGTCCAAGCCATCTTATGTCTAGCATGTCTTCCTAATCAGATGTAACATAAGCCCTTCCTTTTATCTTCTGTGAGTAATGATTTCCTATTTCTTTGAGAAACTCTTAACTAGGTTGTCTTGAAAAAAACTATAACTACAAAGATAAACAAAAATAAAAGCAAGTTTTTAGAAAAACATTTATCTCTATAAATTAGAACATGTTCAAGGTTATTTTGCTATCTCCTATTGACATTCCGTAAGTGGCATTCTATAAATGGAACCACAACTACCATTTAGGGAATTAGACAAAAAGGGAAATAATCTCATGCAAATTTCCTACACATGTAAACAGCAAGAATCATGTGTTACAGGGAACAGTTTTTCTTTTAAGAATCTAGACTATACTACAGATAACGCACAAGCATAAGAAATCAAATCTATGACCCTATCTTCTTGATACGTAACCAATTTGTTCTACTTTTTTCTTTCTGACTGTGAAGGAAATGTTTTATTAATAGCAGTGGCCTATAAAACAGATATAGAAGGGTTGAGTTTCCACTTAATCTTCAACACTACCTTCAAATGAAAATGTATAGGATTACAGAACAACATGTTTTATGCCAACCAATAGACCATAAATAATTTGAAAACTTTAAGACATTTTCCTGGAGTAACAAAATGATGAGGTGGGGATTCTGACAATTAGTTTTCCCGCATATTGGAATATTAATCTGAACAGAGCCCCTGAGAACAGCTTCGTTGGGTAACCCAGAATGCCAACACTTGGAGATGGTTCCTAGTCCTTCCTAGGTGGAAGTTAAGTTTCTTATCTTGACTGGAATATTTTATTCCTACATGCTGCAGTCAAAAACATTAATCTATTATTGTTGCATTGTATTTTTTTTAACTTAGGACAGTCTTGCTTTTATCCCTCCATCTTTCATAAAGTAACTAGTTATTCTTTTATAATTTACAAATCATTTTATAAAAAACATCTTTCACCTGCAAACATAAAAAATTGATCCATATGCCCTAATTTTTACTATATAGTCATTGTGAGTAAAGGTGGTTGGTTTGGCTGAAAGTAGTGATATAATTTAGCCAGAATTTATAGGTACAAATTATGTTATTTTGACATTTGTATCAATGATATTCAGCTTTTACCATGTGCTATGTAGTGTTTTTGAAACATTATAAATTTTAAATGAAACTTCAATGTGTTTATTCATGCAAAAAATTTAGATATAATTTTAAGGAAAAGGACCAACACTATTTACTATCTGTCTTTTCTAATGTATTCCTTAGGGTCGTAGTCTATTGTGATCATGAAAGTGTTAAAATACTATACTTTTATCAAGGAATTCTTGTCTGGAAAAATATAAATCCATGTAGAATGATAAAATCTGGGATTTTATCTGGTCATTTCCAATGTTTTCTATTTTTAAAGACATTTTCCTCATCACTTCTTTGTGTTAATAGTATGTATTGACCTGTGTATTATAGGTTAAATTATGCACATAATAATGTATTTCTACCTGGCGAACAAGGAATATGTCACCAGTGCTTTTGAATTATTGCTGTTCTTCACAGTTATTTCATTATGCTGCTCAAATGAAGCTCAATAAGAACTTCTCAACCTTCTGTTCTACTATAGGAAAGAAAAAGGAAGTATTCAAATTAGGTCAGAATGAAGAAACATGATTTCAAGTGGTGTGAGGAAAAAGATGTTTTCAACAGGGTGCTCTAGATGTGACTTTACCTGGCATATATCTAAGAAAATTCCAAAATAATAAAATATTGCTTTCAAAACATTACCATGGTAAGTCAGCTGAATGATTAAGCTTAAATAAATACAACTGCATTTTCAATAAATATTTGGAAGTCAAAATGCAGTTCACAAATATTAAAATAGTGAGCATGTATTTATCTATCTATACATACTTGAAAATGAAGGGAATTTTAAAGATAGAAAAGTATTTTCTATTTTTATATTAAACATTATTGTGTTCTAAGGCAAGTAAGAGAAGAAATCAAGGATTCTTATGGGGGGAATTAAAAAAAAAGGTATGGAATTTTAAAAAAATAATCTAAAAACAATTAAATTTTTACAAGACATATGTAGATTGAGACATACAAGACATATACAGACTGAGTTATATACTACAGCTCATTATTAAAAACAGATCTTCAAATAGTCTGACTTTATTAAGCATGCAACAGCACCACGGGAGGCTCGCTTCATAATCACTACTTTTTCGGCTTTTTCCTAAAATGCAAATAAAGGGCAAGTATGATAGAGGCAATTCCATATGAATAATAGTTCCTAAAAGTCTACCCAACATATTTCATTTATAATACTTTGGAATAATCCACTTATAAGCATTTATAAAATAATGAAGTCTTCAACTGGAAGATTAGCTGGAGCAACTTATTTCATAATCAACTTTTTTTGGCCATTCTGGAACATTCTGCCTTGCTCAATAACCCTGGTATCCCATATTTATTAACTGCCCTTGTTAATAAAAATAAATAGTATTGGTGATAGTATTGTAGTTTAGTTTATTAGATATACTGGATAATCCTGTCAAATGAAATAACCAGCATACTATAAAATAATATTATACTATGCCTGTTTACTTTGATGACATTATCTAGTCCATGTATCCATCTATCTATATAATATTTCTCATATTACTGAGCTAATAAAAAAGTATGAAACCATAGTCTTCAAAATAAGAAGGGAAAACAGGTTCCCTGGAACCACTCATAAAAGCTGACTTAATCATGGGTTTTTGGTTGAAAACTGAAGAACTTGAGCTTACTTTTTATAATGGTGGCAATGAATTAGGAACAGGAGATAAATTCCAAGGTCAGTGAAGGAGAAAATTGTAAACATGGACTTCTATATAAATTTGGGGCTTTAAAAACTGTACTCTCTGTGTAAATACAAAAGATAAATGAATTGCATTGCACAGAAACAGACAGCAGAGTAACCCAGTAGACTTAGTTCTAGGAGGAGGAAAAAATATCTCTATAATTCACAACCACAAGCCAGCCCTTGAGCAGTTCCAGAATTCTAACACTTAAAAAAATGTCAAAATGGAATTTGAACATAAAGAGGTAATTCTTCTACTGGCAGACATGAGTTAGAGCCAGTAGAATCAAGAAACAACAGAACCCCAAACCAACAAATACCTCAAATACATAAATTATAACCCCGTAATAATAAAATTAATGATTAATATGTTAAAGTTAACTAACAGAAAAGCAGAATATATGTGTGTATACATACATGTACACGTAAGGATTAGCCATAACTGAAGAGAGAATTAAAGAATTGGAAGGTAATTCTAAATATACTCAAATTTTAATCTAGTGAGGCTAGAATGGTTGAGACATGATATTTTTGGAAAGTCTAATATACATCTAATCAGAATCCAAAATGCATTGAAAGAGAGAAATGGAAAAAAATAATATTAGGAAAGATATTCAATGAAAATTTTTCCAAAGCATTGAAATATGCGAATTCACCATTTGAGGAAACAGAATTAATTGCAAGAATAATAAAAATGAATGTATAAGATCATTTTTTACTCATGCCTTTCAACCCATGTTTCCCACCCTTAGCTTCCCAGTTGTCAAACATCATCAGCTGCCCCATGTCTTTCTCTCTGTGTTTTTTCTTTGGCACTATTATTCCACATTATACAATGTCCCTAGTAATATCTTCTGGAACCATAAACAACTAATAAATAAGCTGACAACTCCCAAATATATGCCTTTAGCTCTCCCTTTTCTCTTGAGATTTAAGATCCTTCTTCTTAGATACTTACAGAAATTTTTAGCCTAATGTATTTGTATCATTGAACACCTCCACATGGGCATGGGCTAATGGAATGCTTGTGGCCGATAAGTACATTTTTTAAAAAAAATCATTTAATACTATAAGTAATGCATGACATTGTTCTTGAAAAAGTTGTAACACTGTTGAGAAATTAAAAGTCTCTTTGACCATCGTCCTCATTCCTAATCCTCTCCTCTTCAGACATGATCGCAGTTAGCAATTTACTGTATTCTTTCATTACTTCTTTGCATCTGCATGTATTTATGTATAGAAATATATAGTATATGGTATGTATATAGTATTGTTTTGTACCAATTGCTCTTTACGTAAAAATTGCTCAGTGTTTCTCTTCCCCCTCCCCCCTCCTCAAAAAAAAGAGAGAAACGATACTCTTAATAGATTAAAACTGAAAAGAGAGTTTAGGGAACGGACAATTTACTTAAGTGTGAACAGGGTCAGAAAGTAACAGCAATAGTGAAATATTCAGAAACAATCAGCAAGTAAATGTTTTATCACCTTTAGATTTGAATGAGCTAAGAAAAGGGACAATGTGTTTTGAGACCAGAATGAATGTGGAGCCATGGAAGAGGCAGCTACTGTCAGACCTAGTGAGGCTGAGAGGGAGTTTGGGACCCACCTGACATTTCAGTATGGCTTCCCTCAGGTCTCAGGGCAGTGCCTTTCTTTGACTTAACCCAACTTGAACACTAAGGGAAAAGGAATCCTTGAGGTCAGCCTCCAAGGAGAAAAATGGCTCTTGATGGAATGGCAGGAATAAAAAAATAATCAGCATAATCCTTTGCTTTTGCCACTATATCTACTGATGTATTTATAAAAGTTTTTTGGTATGCGTATCAAGAAAACTCAGGGAAAATATAAAATTTCATAAGCTTCTAATATGCTCTGTGATTGTTCTAATCAATCATATACTTGCATAGAATGTAAAAGGAAAAAGGGGAGCTAAAAGTTAATTAACATAATACAATACTGTCCTAATACCAGTTCTGTAGATGTTCCCAAGGCTAAATTTATATTATTTTACTCTTTATTACAGATTCCTTTTGAAGATTTAAATCACATTTACTACTTATCTTCTAACTACTGGGGTGACCTAAACCATTATTTATAAAACATGCAAATTTGTAGGGTTTCTGTTTTTTGATTGTTGTCGTTTTCTATTGACATTCTTATTAGAGGGGGAAGTACTATGAGTAACCTCTGTGAGTCTTCTGGGTTCTAGAAATATGATTCTTATTCCAGTTGTGAAATAACTACCTAATTGTCCTTTGCCAACAAATATCATTTACTCTTGCCAGTAACATAACTCCCTTCTCTGCTTGGTTCAGAAGAATGAGCAGTTCAAAAATGAACAGAAGTTTGAATCAACTTCTGATTTAATGAAATCAAGATCATTTCCCCTAGAGAGTATTACCTTGGGCCTAAAGAGCTGTACTTTCTCTGAGTCCAAGGTACCAGAGATGGGAAACGAAACTCATGTAAGTGATTAATGTATGTCAGTGAGAAGGGATAGTCAAAACTCCAACTCATTAATTCTGTACCTGTGTTAAATGGTATGCTTTTGAAAAAATTTGTAAAATTTTGTAGGACAGTGGTCTAACCTTGATGGCTGTGATTGTCCAGCCCTAGTGTAACTGAGCCTGCAGAATAAGCCACTTGATTCCAATTGATGAGGAACTTGGGAAGGCCAAGAAATCGAATGGGTAGGAGCCAATTACCATGTTTTTTTCACTGTACACTTAATTACTTAGAGGTAATATGTTAAGTACTTTGGCAATAAATAAAATATTCTGTGTGTACATGAGTGGTAATGCTGATAAAAACACTATGGATAGGAAGGCCAAAACATAGTCAAAAGATAAGAGCAGTATGCATCGGTGTGGCATATATTGGCAACAAAATCCAGAAATACCTCCAAACATTCTACTTTTCTTCATATTTGGAAATAAAATGTTACCACATGTCTCTCACTTTACAGATTATCTCAATATACCCAAAACTACTGGACCTAGCAATGTACTGATGTTGCAGTTCCCTGCATGCTCTTCAGGTTTATTACCTATTCTCTAGTACTCATATATCTTACTAAGGCATATAAGATCCATGTTATTTATTTTCTTTATCACAAGATCCAACTAGAGTGATGCTGTCAAGGAAATAAACCAATATGATGCAATAGGTTGGTTTGTGATATTATGACAATTAAAGGTCCTTGAGACTATCTGATAGGTGAATGCTGGAGAGTTGACATCGTCCTGAAGTGAGACATTAAAGCTATACTCTTGTAATTGGCTGCTGAAGGAGAATCGTTTCTGGTTATTGACTGTGATTTAAAAGAAATAACCTTAGAGGTTAATAGATGCATAGTAGGTGCCTGTAAATTTATTGACTACCCCAGTAAATATATAATATTTGGAAAAACAGCTGCTATTTTTAAATCCACAGGTTTTTTGTCCAAAACTCATCAGGGTATGAATCATAAATATAGGTGAGTTTAATTAGGTTGTGAGATGAATCAACTCCCTTGCATCTTCTAAATCTTTGATGGTAGAACTAGTATCTGAAATTCCCTTAGACATGTTTGCTATTGTTTTCGCTTACTATTTTTTCAGATGTGTGTGGTCGGTGGGCTTGGCGATCTTCCATTTGGCCCCACTCTACCATGATAGATTTCACTCCATAGATCTCGGGAACAATCCAGGGATTTTTCAAGTTATTTAATATATGTAGATGTAGTCACACTATAAAATCTGATACTGGGGGATAAAAAACAAAGATGGTATTTCACTTTAAATAAGTGAACAATCACCTTGATAAATCTTTCTCCTATAAGCATTGTAGGATAGACTTGGGCCAAAATACCATAAACTTTGTGTCTTTGATAAGATTACTCTGCCTAGTAGACACAGAGACATTTGGGTTAGTGTCTAATAACTCCCTGAAGGTCTTGGTATTTCACTTTTCCAAGTGCACAATTGCTTCGTTTTTGTCTGAAAGTTTCTCTGGGAAAGCTTGGAGAATCGTTCTCGGTACAAACTTGTTCTACATTGATGGAGCCTTACTCAAAATGACTGGGGTACCCTTCAATGTGTCTGTATACCAGTTTATGTCTTGGAATAGGGTATGAGACCATGACACACATTATAGTGACTATAGTAAAGTGCCCAACAGATGTATAATCTGCTTATAAAAAAATCAAGCATCATTGTAGTAGATTGTTGATCTACTTGATTCATAGGAAACTTGTCCTCATCCATCAAAACAAAAAACAAAAGATCAAAACACTGGAATTATTATTTCTGTCCCTGATGACAATTATGATAATTTTGCTTACTTTGTCATAGATGGTTGCATGGCACCACCTGGTCTCCTAGGTTTTCATTATTCTTATTAAATGCAGAGAATGCTAGGCCATGGAAGCATTTATTACATTCATTTCTACTAACAGAAGACACCATTCTACTTTCAAGTATAATGTTTTCCTACTCACTAAACATAGCTTAAGGGTAAGGGTGAAGGGATCACCTTCTTTAAGGTATGGTTAGGACATAGTGGAGCTATTTGTAAATAATGGTGCTACTAAAATATCTCTGTTTCCCTAAGCCTTAGGAGTCCTACCTCTACCTTAAAAAATCAAAGTGCTATTATTTTCTGCTGACCAAATATCCTCCCTATTGAGCCTAGCTTCAACTGATCACTCCTTCAGGCTGATAACTTCACTATTGGCACATGAGCCAAGCCATTACATCTTGAATTCTGCTTAAAAAATAAATTATATATATATGTATATATATAAACTAATCAAATTTTATATTTTTGTATTCTAAAACCCTTAGTCTCCATTTGTGTATAAGTACCACAGGCACCTATTGATATAAAATTGTCATTAACTTGCCTATATTGAAGAAGGTGCCTTCTATCACCTCCTGAAGCAAAACTTTTACTTCTTGATTTTAGTTATACTATGATCTGAATCTCTTTATGAGCCTGAATGCAATGAGTGGCATTGAAAATCAGTATCCCCTATGAAGGCAGCTGTCATTGATGAAGTCTCTGAAGTTTTTATGCTAGAGATGGCTGATTTCCTCACTAAAGAGGAAAGGGCTGCTTCCTCTGGCAACAAAGTTTCAAGGATATTTGGAGAATTAAATTCCTAGACATTTTTATAACTGCCCAAAGATATGTGGTGCATTCCAAGTCTCATCATCCTGATCTATCCCAACATAGTTCTGAGCTTAGCCTAGGAAATACGGCTGTGTTGCATGTTTAACTGTTATTGCAACTCTGAAAACCTTACAATGAAACCTAACTCAACTTTGTGTAACCTGTGCCTAATTGATCAAAGTAATTAGTTTAAGACTGCCTTAGAGATTTTCTGATTCTCCATCCACAGTACAAGTCAGAGAAGAGCAAAATTTGATCTAGGTAAAGGAGATATAAGGAGAGGACTTTAAAGGAGAAAAAAAACAGTACAATATCCCAAGAATTATAAACTTTTTCTCAGTTTCCTCCAAAATTCAGTTTAATTTTATGAAAACACAAGTTCAAATACAAGTTCAAAATTCTAGTCTTTTCTCCAAAATTAACCTACCCTTTTTTGAGATTGGCCAGTCTTACTAGGAAATATTGATGGCAGATCAGACTCTGGGACCTTGATAATATCACCAATTTAAGGTGATTCTATGAACTACTGCCTTTCCTTTTTATGTAAGCCAGTTTGTGTTACAGATGTCTTTACTAGCAGCCAAAATACTCACATAAAATCTAGCCCATGATTTAAGGTATGATTATGGGGTGTTAGCATAACATGATTGCCTCAAAAAATTCTTGGGAGTACCACATATCACTTTATTAACTAAAACAACATGAAAGCTGTTCATTAGTGCACAGGCGTAAAGCGCTTTGTCTAGATAACTAATTGCTACTATTACTATTATTGTTTTTATTATACTTTAATTTTAGGCCATTCAAAGGTAAACATGATATCACCCTTTTTGAAATTCCCAAAGCTTTTGTTCAATGGAATTCAGATTCACATAGTCAATAATACTTTCTCCCCTTATGTACCAAACATGTTGATCAATATTGGGAATTCACTGCAAACTTGGCAAAGTCTGTGTAGTCAATGGAGCATATAGTTATTGGTGAATGTAGAACAATTTATACTTAATGTAATTAATATTATTATATTCATATTAAAATACAACTGGAGTCTAGAATCTATTAAATTAAATGATAGGAATCTTACTTCTATATAAATTTCTGAGAAAACGTCAGAGGGAGAGTGTTGTGGGGTGTCAAGGGAAACGAATTTGCATCAGAAAGCTTGATCCCCTTTTTTGATGTTCTAATATTAAAATGTATAGGGCTGATGTTTCTCCATATAAAAAATATTTAAAGCAAATAGAGACCAGCTTACTGTTAAGAAAACTCATAGATCATTTTAATTCAGAAATATCCTTCTTTATGCCAAGGAGGATTTTAAATGAGATCAAATTTTAGTAAACATGAACTCAGTGGAATAACTTTTGTCCTCGGGTTATATTAACTTCCAAACAGAAAGCTGCAATACAAAAATCATAAATGACATATTTCTTTTTAAATTTCCACAGTGGGTACATCTCTTTTTCTGGTGGTTACAACTTAAGGGCTAAACCAGTGATGACTAAAGGTGATTTTGGGTAGTTTTATGATGGATAGAATTCAAAGTTTTGAAAATATGCAATATCATTCCTTTAAAAATTAAGTGAATTTGTTTTATGTTTTATATAAACATAAATACAAGAATATTTATTTTTATAGTTTCTGTTAAAACATGTTGGGAAATGTATATACTATAAATAATTTATATTAGGTTGGTGCAAAAGTAACTGCAGTTTTAGCATTGTTAAAATTTGCCTTTGATATTGGAATACATTCTTAAATGTGGTTATGTTATACATCATTTGAATGTGCATTTCTTGATTTACATTTTTTTTACTAATGACTTATTATTTGTTGCTTATTTTATATTTATTTTAGACTATGGAAATGATGTTAGACAAAAAGCAAATTTGAGTGATTTTCTTATTTGCATTCAAAATGGATCGTAAAGCAGCGGAGACAACTTGCAACATCAACAACGCATTTGGCCTAGGAACTGCTAATGAATGCACAGTGCAGTGGTAGTTCAGGAAGTTTTGCAAAGGAGACGACAGCCTTGAAGTTTAGGAGTTCAGTAGCCAGCCATCGGAAGTTAATAACGACCAGTTGAGAGCAATCATAGAAGCTGATCCTCTTACAACTACACAAGAAGTTGCTGAAGAACTCAAGGTTCACCATTCTACAGTTGTTAGGCATTTGAAGCAAATTGGAAAGGTGAAAAAGCT
>RJWJ010032152.1:0-18691 GCA_004363605.1 Indri indri
TTTAATCAAGTCCCATGTATTTATTTTTGTTGTTGCTGTGATTGCCATTGGGGTCTTCTTCATAAATTCTTTGCCTAGGCCAATATCTAGAAGAGTTTTCCCAACATTTTCTTCTAGAATTCTTATGGTTTCATGCATAACATTTAAGACTTTTATCCATCTTGAATTAATTTTTGTGAGTGGTGAGAGGTAGGGGTCCTGTTTCATTGTTCTGCATGTGGCTATCCAATTTTCCCAGCAACATTTATTAAATAGGGCTTCTTTTCCCCAGTATACATTGTTGTCTGCCTTGTCAAAGATCGGTTGATGGTAGGTAGATGGCTCTTTATTTGGGTTCTCTGTTCTGTTCCATTGGTCTATGTCTCTGTTTTTGTGCCAGTGCCATAACATTATTCTGCCTGTCAGTGGTTGATGCTTGCAGGAAAGAGCCAACTGCAGAGATGTTCTTTTATGCCTATGACAAAGTCTAGTCCCTCAAGTGGAGCACTTGAATGCTCCAGGCTTTGGGAGGAAGCTTGTGGCTTCTAGGGCATTGCTTGATCTCCTCGACAGCAGAGGTGGGTGAAGGGGAGAGTCTGGGTGCAGTTAAGTTGTGTGAGTCCGGAAGGCTTTGCAAAGCCTCAGCGGGGCTTTGAGGTCATCTTCCCAGCCACAAGGTGGAGCCATTGGGGGAAGGGTCAAGGCTGGCTCTCCAAGCTGGAAGGGCTGCTTGTGAGGGAGGTAGCGCACTTCCCAGACTGGCGGCGGGGAGTGAGCTCCACCCCCTTGCATTGTCCTTGTCCTTCAGTCCTGAATGCACTGCACTGGGTTGCTATGATGCCACAGGCTGGGTCTCCCTCCTCACTCCCTCCCCCAAGGACCCACCCTAGTCCGACAGCGTGGTTTTCCTGTGGAGGGGATGGGCGCTTCCCCAGTTCACCATGTCTCACACCGCCAGAGTTTTCTCACATCACTTCTGCCCATGTGGGCTCCCTTGCCTCCCAAATCCAGCTCCTAAACCTTCCCCCACCGCCTGTCCCCCAGCAACCCAGTGGAGTCCAGGGGGGGCATGGGATCCAGCCTGCATGTCTGACTCACTGGCGTATGTCTGTCTCTATGAAGCGCCAGCAGGTAGAGAGTTGGCAGATTCGGGTCCCCTGGGTCCCCTGCAAGTCCCCAAGGGGAGAGGCATGGGCCCCAGTCTCTGTGAAAACTTCAGACTGCAGGATGTGCCACCCAGGGGGAGGGGCCCCTCACCAAATTCTCAGCCCAAACTACTCTCCCAGTTGCAGTGGGTGGGGGAGAGGCAGAGAGAGATGAGAATCCGAATGGAAGAAGGCCGGCCCTCGCCTCTGGATCACCCTTGGCGGGGAACCCTGTACAGAGTGTCTGAGCTCTGGGATCACGCAGGTTCTCCCCACAGTTCTGTGGTTGCCACAGCACTTGGGTTTGTGGGGGTGGAAAGGCTTCCCAGTAACTTGGTAGCCCACTGATCGCTGAAGGACCGTGAGAGGGAGAAAGGGATTCCCGCCTTACCCCTTTGCTGGGCTCCGAGCCTCCCTGGTCTTCGCTGATATCTTTTTTCCTTTATCCTTGTCCTTTTCAGCTTCACAGTTTTCCTCCATGAGGTCCCCAGCAGGCTCCAGCACCTCTCTTACTGAAATTCACCTGCATGGCATCCCCTCTCCCGTCTGCCCTCTCCGAAACCCTTCTTTCTCTCTGGGATGGTCCAGCAAGTGATGTCTCCAGTCAGCCATCTTGGCCCATCTGCCCCTTATTTTACTTTAAGCAGTGTTTCCCCCAAGATTTATCAGGAAGTCTACTAAATAATAAGTCTTTTAGAGAGTATGTTTAATATTTGATTTAAAGCAAAAATAATGTAACTTTATTTCCAGTTGATGACTTATAAAATGCTTCAGAAAATAGAATTCTGATACTATTTCAGTCCTCAGGGCATCTGGATAGACTCAATGCAATGATTATTCAGTATCTTGAGTCGATCTGGTCAGTGACTAACCACTTTTTCTAATAGAATTCTTGAATTTCACTCTGACCCATCCTGCCTTGTGTCCAGCTATAAAAAGTCTGGTTAATGTACTAATAATACTAGAGAGCTCTTTCTGTCTTTTTCTGACAAATTGCTTAGCACAATCAGAGCAGCTCTCTTTAGACTGGCAGCAAGAAATAGTGCTTTCTGTTCCTCAGTCCGATGGTTCATTTGGCTTATTATTTTAAATTGGGCATAATAAGCTTCCCAGGCTGATTTTCCTTCAGCGTTGACTGGTCTCTGCATTGGCTGATTACACAAATTGACCATATTGCCACTTGCTTCTGGTTCTTAAGGCTAGAAACTTGATTCAGGATTCCATGATGGAAAGGAATATTGCAATCCTTCTGCCTTAACAGGTACTTTCTTTGCTCGACTTTTAGCTGAAGAGGGATATAAACCAAGTTGCCAGAGATTTTCTTCTCTTCCTCATATTGTATTCAGTATTTATTATTCCTTTTATTAAAGCAATACTTTGATAATTAAGCCTTCTCTGCCTATTAAATTCTTGATATTTTGTTTCTCTGCTTGTTCAATTGTGAGTTTACTGATGTAGTTTGTCTGTTGTTTTATATTTTGTAAGCAGAAGTGCTTTGAGCAAGTGAGTTTCCTTTTGCAAATCCTGGTGGGCACTTGCCATTTAGTCTGAGATTTTTAGATTTATTCTGTATCATTTACTATAATGTTAATTGATTTGATGTTACTTGAAATTCCTTTAGCATCTGAGAATCCACATTGAACTGAGATGTAATAAACTCAAAACATTTTAATTGTTTACCTGCTCATTCATATGTGTACATTTAACTCTGTGAACTTCATAGTTAAAAAATTGAGAAAGTTCAGTTGGGGGAGGGCATTAAGATTTCCCTTCCCTCCATCCTTTTCCTAAGAAGACTGTTGCAGTGAAGTATGATAGAAAACAATGTGTAGGGTACATTATTGCATGACACATAATGTGGAATAGGCATAGATGGTTCCAGGGATGTAGGCAGCAGACATCTCTGAGCTGTTTTCTGGTCTAGCTTCCTTGATGTTCATGATCTCTTCATTATACTTGTCTTGTGTAAGCTAACTTCTATGGAATGAGAAGAGCTATCTCAATTGTCGATTTCAAATCATTTAATCATCTAGGCACCAGCAATTACTTTTATACCCAGCTATCTATAACTCTGATTATTAACATTAAATAACTTCCATAATCTACACTCATGAGTACAGTTTTTTAGTTCTTGGAATGATGTCCTTTTAGAAATTAATTTTGAGGAATCCATTAGATAATTTTCCATAAATTATCTTATTCCTATTATTCCAACATTCATCTGTGGGAGAATATAACAGGAGTCACTTCTGATTTTAGTTGAGATTCTTACTTCCCAAGGTAGCCAGTAACAAATCTTGGGGTGGGGAAAAATGGGAGTAAGGAGGCAAAATATCTGTACTTATTTTGAAACCTGGCTTTTATACACAAGGACCTCCTTATCTGATTATTGTATCCACATGCTAAAGCGATGAGACAGTCTAGGGAAAAGTGGTCATTACCCAGAAATATCCATTACCAAACTATTTGCTTACACAATTAATCCCCATTCGACTATCTTTCCTGGCTTAGCAGAACATTTCTATCAGCCAACGCCTTGGTTAGTCTTTCACTGACTATCAAATATTATAAAAAGTCAATAATGATACAATATAATACAAATTGACTGAAAAGAGAAATTACATATATTTCAAAAGATGTAGAATTTTATGAAATCAATGAGAGTAATGTGGGTGAACTGCATGAATCACATTTTAAGCCAGTATTTGACATATAAGGATCTGGCAGACCTCATTCACAACTAGAGAAGAGAAATCAAGAAGGCAGATGACTAAATAGAGAATGTGAATATCAGAGGCTTTAGTAAGACCCTTGGAAAAACTCAGTAAGAAAAACTTCAAGTATTTTCCAAGCAATGATCTTGTGCTACAGAAATGAAATGTGAAATGATGGGTGTATTACGTTGTCTCACAATTTTGTTGGGAAAAAATTACAACAGAAAAATCAATGTTGATTCACTCTCCTTGATTCTAAGAAGTTCTGCATTGAATTATCAAATATATTTTGTTATTTGTCAAACAAAATGCATTTGCTTTCACACCTTGTACTTTAATTTTAAAAATAGTTCTAAGCAAATCCCTTTGAACTATGTACTATGAAATTATGGTTCCATTTTAAGTGATTCACTGGGAGATAGGTGCCTTTCACTGGCACCAAAGAACCCTGGGTGATGAGAACCTCTCCGGCAATGCAGTGATCCATTTTCTTCTCTCTTTCACCCTCCTGTACTCTCCAGTCCATCCTTCTTTCAGCTCCTTGCTTTCTCTACCTCTGTCCTTGCTATTCTTTGGTTTTCTTCTGTCCTATCCATTATCACTTCTCTGGTGAGGCCCCAGCTCCTAGAAACCAGGTGGGTGAGTGTGTGGAGTCAGTCTTCTGAGGTGCTTGTTGATCTGTTGAATTCTTTGCAATTTCACTTTATTAGGCAACATGGAAAAAATGCATTTATACATCTTTACTCCCCCTATTTCTAACCATTTAAAACAACTAGTCATATCCTGTGGAGGCTGCTTAATTTTTACTTAATCTTAAGAAAGGAGAAAAACTGTCATCGTGATAATTAGCTAACCTCCTTTAGAGGAGAATAACTGAGGCAGGAAGCTACCGGAGAGAACAAGGAAAGTGCTTTCAGAGAAGGGGTCTGAGTCTTTAAGAATGTCTCCCGATCCCTTTTGAATCAACCTCAAATTTTGTATATGGTAAATGCTCAATAAATATTTGTAGGTCTGATAATTGGCAAACAGGAGGCCAGTGCTAGGACCCAGTGTTTCATTGTATTGTCAATTCACCTCTAGAGCCAAATCATGAAAAAGCCTGGGTGCGTACCCATGCCGTCTTTGTTGATCGGTGCTTAGGTTGTTTGCTATATAGATCAGTGTTTCTCAGCTACACAGGGAGCTTCAAATCCTGATGCCCAGGCCACACCCTAGGCCACACTTTCGGGGTGGAAGGTAGCGCTAGTCTTTATAAAGCTCCCTCGATGATTCCAATGTGTAGCCAAGTTTGAAAACCACAGTCTTAGATGATGATACCCCTGTGTACTTTCATCAAGGCGGACTCTTTGTGTCTCTGAAGTCTCAAATAGTCCATTTAACTTTTTACAGCAAACACCAGTACAGGTAATTCGATTCTGATGGAAAGGCCCAAAATTGTCCTGGGTATGTGGCAAAGCTGAGGGCTAAGCCTGGATGCTATAACTTATCTACTTAGTGTTGGAGTAAAGCGAAGGCTTTCCCACTAAGGAAAAGCCTTTTTCACGTACACAGTTCTCAGGCAGACCTGCCTTGACTCCTAATGTCCTTTTAACCCAAACAGCAGCTCTTTGAAAGTGTGCTGTGGTTGGAGATCGACTGGAGGAGACATTCCTCCTGGAGCTGTGCTCTTTCTCCAATGATCTTTCTTGTGGTTGTTTTCAGGCTCACTTCTTGAGGAGTGAAGGATGAAATACCTCTCTCTGGTCTTCTTGCCTCCCCAGTCCTCACTTTTTGGGTGATAGGCAGCACAAAATTGTCTAGAAACACTCCTCCTACCCCAAACTATGGTCAAGTATGAACCTAGAAAACAAATCAAGTAGATAAAACTGATACCCTGGTAAGAAGCCTATATTTTAAACTGTGCACATTGCAAAGAAAAAAAAAATATATATATATATATTTGCTAGGATGCAATGTAAACATTGACTTGCAAGTTTTGCTGTGCTCCATGTTTGTGTTGTGTAAGTAGCTTGTTGAAGCTGAAGGGGAAAGAGATTTATCATCTTATACAAGTCAGGCAATGTTCTGTGGGGGTGGGGAGAGGGATTTCAGGAGCTCTTTAAGAGAGGAGAACGTGAGCATTTGGTCTTAATAAACAGTGAAATGAAATAAGAGGGTAGAATTTGGAGAAAAGAGATTAATCTACCCTGAAAAGCCAAGTTAATGTATTAAGTAATAGTATAGAGGTGCAAACTATGTTATGCTGCTACTATGCAAAATATAGTTGCAAACTCTTCCATGTATATTCATTTAAAATAACATTTTTGACATTACAAAAAAACATATCTAACACATATTGAGTGTTTAGCAAATATAAAGCACATTTATTCCTCAGGACAATTCTATGTGGTAAGCTATTATACCCACTTTATAGACAAGGCATTAAGAAGTTATGCAAGTTACCAAAGGCAGTAAGTGGAAAAGCCAGAATTCCAACTAACAGTCCAGCTCTGGATTCCATGTGTATTAAGTTGGCCTTGATTGGCCTGTGTTATTCAGTTTAGCATAACTACTGAAATTGCGTATTTTACTTTCTTGCAACTGAGATAAAATCTTGTGGATGGAGTCACTAATTCTAATGGATTCATTTGAGATAAATGATAATTACTAGTGCCATCTAGTGATGTTTATTTTGCTGATCTGATGTAATAAATGGAGAATTTCTGGCAGGACATTGAAGTGTCAATTGATTTATTCACAAGTATTTATTTTCCTGAACTGAAAATTAGGTTGAGTTATTTAATAACTATTTTTTCTTTGATAAAGATGGAAGAACTAACAACTCTTATGCAATTACAATTTATTTAATTTCTACAATAGCTAACTGAAACTCATTTGGAAATTTTAAAGAGAAGAAATTTTACGTCGACAATAGAGACTGCAATAGCTGGAAGAAGTTTAGGAAAAGTTATATAAATTAATGTAGACCCTAGTGAAAAGCACCTTACAACAGGAAGCGAATGCAAATAGTCTTTCCTATAATTGGTTCAGTGGGTGCTTCAAAATGTGTTGTATAGCACAGTTACACTTGAGGACAGTATCTTAAAAATTAGGAATTTAAAGATCTATAACAACTAGTACAGTACCTGGCCCTTAGTAGTCACACATTAAATATTTGTTGAGTGGATATCACAGAATGGATTTAAATCACTGCCATGAGACAGAAGGAAACAGGCTCAAATGTCTCTTTTTTTTAAAACATCATTTTACTTTCATATTTTTCTACCCAAAATGTTATGTGCTAATATCACTAGTGAATACTAATTGAATGGGTCAGATTCAGCTACCTGATATTTAAGATAACAGATTATCTTGAAAGAAGACAGTAATCACATTTCTTCTGATTTCCTCAAGTCACGTTCTCCACCACATTCTGAGATTCCATTCCTAGCATCCGTGTTGTCTTTGCTTGGTAATCCTTTTTTATTAAACTTGATCTTGGTTCTTTAATTGTTTAAAATATATTGCCCACTTTCAACCTCATTAAAGAACACATATGCACTTGGGACGTTTTATCTAGTCACCTAATACCAGTGCTTTTTGTTTTTAGTTATCTACTTTTCAGAAGAAATAAGTAATCCTACCAAAATACCATTTGTCCTTTCTTTCTTTTCTAGTTGGTCAAGGTGCAGGAAGTTCAGAGTCAGTGGTCACTCCTTCAGACTCCTGTTGTCAATACAGACACACACAGACAGTCACCAACACCCAGCCCTATTTTCAATTCAGCACCTTCAATCTTCTGTGTGATGTTTTGAATCCACGTTATCTTTCCTGTTCTTTCTGCTCAATCTGATATTGGAGACCGGCCCAAGAGGGAGCAAAACAAAACAAAACAAGCAAAAAACCAAGATGGGTGTCAGGCACCCCTATCAGTTCCTCTCAGCCAGTGGATGGCACCAGGAAAATCAGAGGTGACGATTTTGTGCCCTGGTTTCTGCCCTGTCATGATGCAGACAATCATACTTACCTGTCAAGGGGTTGGTGAACCTCAGGTGAAAGTTATTGTAAGTAATGGCCACACAACTGTATTGTTTTAACCCAATCCCCTGTTGCATTAGAGGTGAAATCCAAGGAGGACAGCGATGACTCTATCTCAAAAGGGGACTTTAGGTTTAACAGCTGCATTTTCAAATCTGAAATGAACACTCAGGGCTTGTCTTTGCCTGAGCTTTCAGTTGGGGCAAAAAGTGCCCCAAAGTTCTAATTTTCAGTCTGTATCTCAAAGGTAATATCTAGAAATCAATTTTCTGCTTGTCCTCTTGTTTAGTCAAGGGGAGAAATTTGCTGCTTATGAAGGCTTGAGGGCCTGACACCACTTCAAGAGAGCTCACCAGGATCACAGGTTAAGGTATCTTCTGCGTAATCTCGCCCTCCCCACGCTATAGACAGCATCAGCCTTGACCTAGAGGGAATTTCCTTTCTAGAAAAGAGCAAGGAAATTCTGTTTCCATGTTAACAGAGGGAGGTCTCCTCCTGTCACTGACTGCTGCTGTTAGATCTGTGGGCTCTGGGAGCCCAATTATGTGTGGAAGTATTGAAAAAAGGAGCCGGTGTTCAAACTAGCGTGCAGAGGACACGTACACAGATTCTGTCAACAAATAATGGAACATGCCGATGTGTTGGTGCACACATTGGTGGTTTGGAAGATTACCTTTGAAAGTGGACTTACTGTGCATTCAGAAATGAGCTGAGACACCCATTTCTACCTTTCCTGCTTGGATGGTCTGGATGCCGTCGACACGGGCAGCAGAGAAAATAACAGCAGGGTTAACTGTTCATGCAAGTGTAATAATAGTCTTTAACAGAAGAAGAGTAATTACCTTTGTCTAGTTTTCTCTGCTGTAAAATGTAATAAAATAGAGACCAGTGTCTACTACTGATATGCACCATGCTTCTCTTCTGAAATACATGCCAATGACTCTGAAACACCCTTTGCTTGCATGCTAAATTCACATCTTAATTCAAAAAAATCCATTACTGTTGGGTTGATTCTCTGAATGCATTTGACAGCTCTCAGGCCAGTGGTATTAGACGAGAAATCTCAAAGCCATGGGAGATTTACAGCCTGGGAGATCACAGAGTGTGAGTGGGTGCAGTCCCATCCCCCATCGATTCTCCAGCATCACGGCGACAGGAGGTATCCATGTAGCAGAAGGAAGAGCTTGAGAGGGGAGGCTTCATTTGGAAGTAGAAGCCCCTGTTAGCAGCCGGAAGCAGTGGTGCTGAAAAGCAATCGCTAGTGTCAAGAACTTTCTTAGCTAAGCAGTGCAGCTGGTGGCAATAAATAGCATTCTAATAAAGGAGGATGTTCAATCCATGACATAAGCACATACTGTTTCAACTACCAAACATAATTTATGAGGCTGCATATGTCTGAAATGGATTTTCCCCCTATACATTTATAAATAAAAATGCAAAGATTTCAATAGGAAGAAAAGATCTGCATTTTAAATCAAAGTAAAATGGGAAGATCAATGAGAAGTGCACTGCTTTTTTAAGTACGCTATGATACATAACATTTTAAAGATGCGTTGGGTGTCATATTGTACAACTACTTCCATTCCTAAAAAAGATAGATGCTGTTTTCTGTGACAGTGAATGCTGTATTTATGACAAGAGGTCTTATAACGCTCCTCTTCTTCCCAGAAGCTGCAAAAAGGCAAACGCCTACATTGAGTATCTTGGACTTTACTTTCGGAGATATGAGCACATGTCTTACATAAGCCATTAATGAAACCCAGCCAATTTCACATAATCCTTAAAACGGTGCTGGAGGAACTTGAAAATGATGAACCAGAAAAGCCATGTGTACTATTAGTGAAGCTTAAACAACGGGGCTCATTTGACCTCTTAACTCATTGACTCTGCGTGAGTAAATAAGTTATTAGTTTTGACATAACCAGTGGTTTATTTTACCATCGACTGCTGTTCTTTGTTACATGTTCTATTCATATCACATGTTATTGCTCTTTATAATTATCGTGGAACACAGCAATTGCACAGACTGTATCATATCCCACTGGGATAAACATTGTGGATGAGGGACCAGAAGAACTTGCCTTTGACTTAAAGTTTATTCCTACTGCTTTCTTTACATAAGAAAGATTTTTCACTGATGCAATTCACAAAACTAACTCTATGTTTTAATGACTATGGAGCCACTTTGAATAGCACTTTATCCATGAACTCCAAATGCCAATTTGTTTTCTACTGTGAGGTGTGTGTTCAAGCTTATGAAATGAATAGCTGGCTAATCTTTTAAGCTATTACTCAAGATAAAAATCTACCGAACCTGAAAGCAAAATACAGCATTTACACTGCGGTTCTTTGACATTCATTTTCTGTACTGTGCCTGTGGAACTGTTTATTAATATCATATTTTTGCTTTAGAAAGAACAGGTATCGTCAGCTCAGATGTCAAGGGGCACCAATATTTTCTTTATCATTTTGTTGACTTTGAAATTCATTACTTAGTGATAAAGAAGTTGAATTTTTATTCTCCTCATGATGTAAACATTAAAAATTAGTAATGTCATATCATAAAGATATACTGCTAAATGGATATTATTTTATGCATTTTAATTGTAAGTATAAACCCAGTCTAAATAAGGGCAGATATATTTCAAAGCATTACATCATAAAGTCAAGAATGACTATAGAATAATGTGAAAGTTTTGACATGTTCTATTTGGTGAGGAGAAAAACGCTTTAGATAATCAAAAGGTAGAGAGCTACTAGAAAGATTTTGCTTGATGGTAGCCCCTAAACTGTTCAGACCAGATGGTTTCAGAGATATTATATATGAAGCTGATAAAGATTTCAATCCAGAGGTTTCTGGGGAATTCTAGGCAGATGCCATCAGAATGTGCTTAAAAAGTTAAACAGCAGTAATGAATTCCCTTAAATGTCTCTTAAAACACATATGGATCATCCAAGGCCATATTTTGATTTTGTGTGTGAGGCTGATACCTGTAAGTCAAAACAGGGGAATGGAGCTAGTCAAGATTTTAAATCACTTGCATACATGTTCTTTCTCTAAGTTAGCAACAGGGAAAATCTGAAAGTTTATCATGCTTTTCTAGGAAGCATAGACGGGCATATGGTGAGCGTTAGTTATCTTAAAAAATAAATGTGGGTCATGGCTGAATATTAATATTGCCTCTTATTTCTGAAGTCATTAGATCAGGGTTGAATTTATTTGACGCACATATACAACATTAAAAAAATTGGTGAGAAAAAACTTCCGTCATTGTTCCACACAAGAGGGACTAGAACACCTTTGCTGTTGATTGTGGGGGGAGTTGGACAATTTAAGTGCAGAAGTGGAGTTACAAGTGGTACCACTCAGACCCTCACATAGAATTTCGCCATGCAAATTGAGGTTTTAAAATCATCTTGAAGTCCCTTTGGAAAAATGCGAAGTAGTGGCAATTTTCTCAGTGTAGTCTTTCATTGATAATCCTCAACATTCTCACTTTTATTTTATTTTATTTTTAACATTCTCATTTTCAGAAGAAAGTGTGTTCTAATGTGTGCTAATGGAATTCTTGTGGTGGCATAAAAGGTAATGATGAAAAATTGTGAGGAACATATGCATATAATGGCAATGATTCCCAAGTCTGGAATGCCATGCACAGACTCTCTCTTGAATTCTGGATTCATATTTTTATCTTTTCCAGTCTGATGTGTGCTAAATATTGGCCTTTTCTAGAGGAGAAATTTCTTTACATTCTCAATGCCTGGGAAGGTGGGGTTCTTATTTTTACCCTTTGTACCCTGTGGATCTTGCACTGAGAAGACTTCTCTCTTTGCTTTGGCCATTAAGAAACTCCAAGCCAGGCTGGGCATGGTGGCTCACGCCTGTAATCCTAGCACTTTGGGAGGCCGAGGCAGGAGGATTGCTTGAGGACAGGAGTTAGAGACCAGTCTGGGCAACATAATGAGACCCCATCTCCATAAAAAATAAAAAATTTAGCCAGCTACTCAGGAGGCTGAGGCAGGAAGATTGCTTGAGCCCAGGAGTTTGAGGTTGCAGTGAGCTATGATGATGCCACGGCACTCTAGCCCTGTGACACAGTGAGACTCTGTCTCAAAACAAAACAAAACAAAACAACCTCCAAGCCAAATCTGTCTCATATCAAGTAATCATATAAATCCTACAGCATGTATTTTGAGTGTTAATTTTAATCCTACTTCAACTTATTTCTTTCACCTCCATTTCCTCATTTGTTTTATTTTTTAACCCATTGCAATGTTTCTACTCCTGCAAGGCACCCCTAAATCCATTTATACAAAAAGGAGGAGCATAAATAAATAAACCAACATTTTAAAGGTCACTTTCTTCCCCATATCGTCTTCTACACTTAATGCTTTAAAACAGTTATTGAGTTCTTCCTTTTCCTTGGCCACAGTTCCTACTCATTCTCCCTTTCGAGTATCTCTTGAAGCCACTCCTTGGTTTCCTGTGCTGCTGCCATTGTCTTAATTCACCTGATTGGTTTCCCTTTGTAGACTCTCATTTTAATAAATTCTACCCCCATGAACATGAGTATTACTTCCCTGCTTACAAATACAAATAGTATTACTTCTTTGCTTAAAACCTTTCAATTGGCTTCGTATTTCCCATAGGCTAACACCTACATTTTGGCCATGGTGAAAAAGGCTGCATACTACCTAATCCTAGCTTTTCTTCTAGGCTTTTTCTCTGCCCTTCCTCATAATCCCATGCAACCTACCACCCAGTAACACTAAACTGTGAATAATGCCCTGAACATGCTATTTTTTTATGCTTCCGTGTCTTAGGTTATGCTAGTCTCTTTACCTGGAAAGAAAAAACAATCTCTGTGCCCTAATTCTTGCCCCTATTCCCTGCTAGAGAAAAACTGTTTCTTCCAGAGGCCTGCACTCAAATGCCACTGGTTTCCAGAAATGCTTAGGCATAAGTAGTCACTCTCTTCTCTCTGACACCTTTGAACTTCGAATACATTTCTACAGTGGTGCATTCCGTAAGATATTTTAAGTAATCATTTACTCGTCCCTTTATAAGACTCTAGTTCTACAACAGTAGGGTCTTTTTATTCTTCTTTGCATCTTCAGTGTCCAGCATAAGACTTGGCACATTGTAGATGCTCTATAGATGTCTATTAAATTAATAAATAGAGCAATGGATTACTGAGTAATTGAAGGAATAAGTTAATAAATTACCTCTGGTCAGTAAGACATAGAACCAGATTCTCTGGCCCTGTTGAAAATATAGGGTGATTTCAACATTTTTACCCTTTGTTATGGGTTGCACTGTATCCTTTCTCTCCCTCCACCCCAAGAAAGTTATGTACTAACCCTTAGTACCTCAAAATATGACCTTACTTGGAAATAGGGTCATTGCAGATATAATTAGTTAAGACGAGGTCATAATGTTGTAGAGTGGGCCCCTAATCCAATATGACCAATGTCCTTTTAAGAAGATGATCATGTGAAGATAGAGACATGCAGGGAGAATTCCACATGACAAGAAAGGTAGAAATTAGAGTTAAGCAGCTGCGAGCCAAGGAACACCAAAGATTGCCAGCAAACCACCAGAAGCTAGGAAGAGTCAAAGAAGAATTCCCCTATAGTTTTCAGAGGCAGACTGGCCTTGCCAACAACTTGATTTTAGACTTCTAGCCTCCAGAGCTGTGACACAATACATTTCTGTTATTTCAAGCCACCCAGTTTGTGGTACTTTGTTACAGTCGTCCTTGGGAACTAACATACCCTCTAAGCTCACTTTTAAATGTTGGTATTACTTTTACATACTTTTTTCCCATTTAATTATGAAAATGTACATAACTTATTTCAATTTATGTTAACTTCCATAAGGTTTCTAAATAATGTTTCTCTCAAATATTTCAAATGAATACTTCAAATCCGAATGCCATATCGATCAGCAACACACTGACCTAAAAGAAGGGCCTCCCAAGGCGTTATTAAGGAGAGTCTCCAACTTGCCTTGCACTGGAGCATTAAAATCTCAGTGACCAGATTTAACATAGTTTTTGTGAAAAACTCTAAGGAGATGCCATTTACATACAATAAAAATGAATTCATTTTAAGAGTAAAGTTCAATGAATTCTATCCAATGTATACACTCCATGTAATCACCAGCACAATCAAAATGTGGAATATTTTAATGATTTTCCCTTGTTTCCCTTCCCAAGCCATCTCCCTCCCCCATCAAGCCCAGGTAACTATTGGTGTGCACTCCTGTTCCCAAAGATTAGATTTTTCTTTTCTAGTGTTTCATATGAATCAAATACTCTTTTACATCTCGTTTCTTTTGCTAAGCATTACATTTTTGAGATTCATCCATGGTGGTGCATGTATCAATAGTGTGTTCTTTCTCATTACTGAATAGTATTCCACGATGTGAATGTACAACAATTTGTTTATCCATTCATCTGTGGGTGGACATTTGAACTGCTTCTAGTTTTTGGCTATTATGAATCAAGTGCCTATAAATATTCATTACAACTCTTTGTGTTAACATATGTTTTCATTTCTTTTGGCTAAATATCCAAGAGTGGAATTGCCGGGTCATAGGGTAAATGTATTTTTTTTTTTCTTGAGACAAGAGTCTCACTGTGTTGCCCTGGCTAGAGTGCCATGGAGTCATCCTAGCTCACAGCAACCTCAAACTCCTGGGCTCAAGCGATCCTCCTGCCTCAGCCTCCTGAGTAGCTGGGACTACAGGCATGCGCCACCATGCCCGGCTAATTTTTTCTATATATTTTTAGTTGTACAATTAATTTCTTTCTATTTTTAGTAGAGACGGGGTTTTGCTCTTGCTCAGGCTGATTTCGAACTGCTGAACTCAAACAATCCGCCCACCTCGGCCTCCCAGAGTGCTAGGATTACAGGTGTGAGCCACCACGCCTGGCCAGTTAAATGTATTTTTAACATTTTAAGAAATTGTTAAACTGTGTCTAAGGATCGTACCATTTCGTCTCTCGACTAGTGCTGTATAAGAATTTCCATTGTCTCATATTCTCACCAAACCTTGATATTGTCAGTCTTTAAAATTTTAGCCATTCTAATGGGTATGTATATTTTGTGGTCTTAATTTACATTTTCATAATGACTAATAATGTTGAACACCTTTTCCGGTATGTATTGGCCATTTATATATATTTCGTGACGTGTCTGTTCAAATCAGTTGCCCAGTTTCTAAAATTAGATAGCCTGTCTTCTTACTGTTGAGCTGTAAGAGTTTTTTTATTTATCCTGGATACAAGTCTTTGTCAAACATGTGTTTTGTAAACATTTTCTCCTAGGCCACAATTTGCCTTTTCATTTTCTTAGTGGTGTCTTTCAAAGAACAGAAGTTTTTTAATTTTGATGAAGTCCAATTTATTATTTCTATTTCTTTTTTTTTTTTTTTTTTTTTTTTGAGACAGAGTCTCACTCTGTTGCCCAGGCTAGAGTGCCGTGGTGTCAGCCTAGCTCACAGCAACCTCAAACTCCTGGGCTTAAGCAATCCTTCTGCCTCAGCCTCCCGAGTAGCTGGGACTACAGGCATGCGCCACCATGCCCGGCTGATTTTT
This sequence comes from Indri indri, assembly GCA_004363605.1. NCBI lineage: Eukaryota > Metazoa > Chordata > Mammalia > Primates > Indriidae > Indri > Indri indri. The sequence goes on from RJWJ010032152.1 coordinate 15,457, forward strand.
TCTGTGTATATATTTCTAGTTGTGCAGCTAATTTCTTTCTATTTTTTTAGTAGAGACAGGGTCTCGCTTTTGCTCAGGTTGGTCTTGAACTCCTGAGCTCAAACGATCCTTCTGCCTCGGCCTCCCAGGGTGCTAGGATTACAGGCGTGAGCCACCACGCCTGGCCTATTTCTCTTTCTTAATGCATGCTTTTTGTGATCTAAGAAATCTTTGTCAAGGTCAAACAATTTTTTTCTCCTATTGTAAAACATATTTTATAATTTTATCTTTTATGTTTAGACCTCTCATCCATTTTGAGTTAATTTTTGCATATGGTGTGAGGCAGGGGTCTAGATTTATTTCCTTCTCCTTATGAATATATAGTTATTCCAACATAGTTTTTGTAAATAACCGTTTTCTGCATTGAAATACTTGAGCATATTTGTCAAAAATCTATTAGCATTTATGTGTAGCTCTATTTCTGGACACTTATCTATTCTATTGATCTATATGTCTATTTAGCACACTGTCTTGATTACTGAAGTTCTCTATTCAGTCTTGAAACCAGGTAGATTAGTCCTTTGATTTTGTTTTCAAAATTGTCTTGGCTATTCTAGGCCCTTTGCATTTCCCTGTAAATTTCAGAATTAACACATCAATTTGTACCAAAAACACTACTGGTATTTTGCTTACTATTATATTGAATCTATAGATCAATTTGGTGAGAAATGACACCTTAATAATATTAAGTCTTCTGATTCAAGAGCCTGATGTGCCATTTACTTGAGTCTTCTTTATTTCTCTTAGTAGGAATTCATACATTTAAAAATAGTTTTTGTTAAAATTTATTTCTCAAAGAGGAACCATATTTTTTCCTTTTGTGACTTGGGTCTTGTTAGGACAATGTATGGACTATTGAAAACAAAGGTAGAATCAAGAAAAATCAAACCATTTTGATATTGGTCATAAATAATTTATCTTCCTTCTTCTGGGCAGTAATGATCATGTTCATTGAGCAAAATTGGATTGTTACACAATGTAAAGGTAGATCACTTAATGAGATTAATTTTTCTTTTACAGTCTGACAAAAATGACAATAATTCACAGACAAAAAATAAATAACTGTAGACCTCTATGAATTTATATGAATTTAGCTGATGTGAAGATATTTAACTTTTATTTGAAATATGTATGGCATGAACATATCCTTAAGTGATTTAGTTGAAAGACAACTGCTCTTTTTTGGGTTTTCACTTTTCTTCTTTGATTATGTCTTGAGTCCAAGGCCATATAACAACAACTGGTGACTTTATATATTGGCCGTATGCTGAGTTAATATGTTAGTTATAGATTATATATTGAGATTTTAGATTGAGAGATTATAGAGCAGATTATAGGTAACATTGAGTTTGTATGTAGGTTGTAGATTATAGTAGAATTACCTATGATGTTTTATGGTTGTCCTAACTTGGATTTGCTTGAATTTCATGACTTTGTGAATTTCAGGGAAAAGTGTAGGCCACAATCCCTTATCTATAGTTCTGAAACCCAAAAAGTTCTAAAAATCTCCTATTTTTAAAAATAACTAATTTGATAGCAAAACCTGAACTTATTTAGTGCCCAAACCTGACCTAAACTGTCATGAGGTTATTTTTGGTCTTTTCTGTCATTTAGTATAAATATTCAAAAAATTTACTGCAGAAATATTTATGCATTTGATTATGGGATGCTGTTGTACACCCTGCTGGAATGTTACAAATTGTATGTACACTAGATTTATTACCTTTCTAAACTCTGAAAAATTCTAAATTCTGAAATGCATCTGGGCTCAAAAGGTTTCAGACAAGTCATTTTTGACTTGTAAATCTGGTTTCTTGTATATCCTGATGTCATGCAGACAAGCTGTGGTGAATTTGCAGAATTCAATTTCTTTGTTGTACTTGATTTGTATGCAGCTGTAAAAATGGAAAATTAGAATTCTTTCATTTCTGGCAGCCCAGACTCCATTCCCACTTTCTAATAGCATCTGGCTCCTTCTGGGGAATGAATGGCTTCTTCCTTGTTGGGGGCCTGATCCAGGTGTCTCCTTACAATATAGTGGCAGAAGAAGACAGAGTCTCCCTTTCCCTGCCTCAGTGCTGTCAAGAGTTGGGCATATGTGATCCAAACTTGGCCATTCAGATGCATAGTCTTGCAACTTCGACTCTTGGAAAAACAACCCAATGACCAAATGAAAGACTGGACATCTCAGTAGCATGTGCTGACCAGCATGTTCCTGGTTCCTAGCACTTGGGACTTACTATTCTCAGCCTTATCCCTAACCCTAGAACCTGTAAATATGACTTTATTTGGAAATAGGATCTTTGCAGATATAATCAAGTTAAGATAAAGTCATACTGGATTAGGGTGGACCCTAATGTAACTGGAGTCTTCATAAGAAGAGAAGAAACAACATAAAGATGCATAGGAGAATGCCATGTGACTACAGAGGCAGAAATTGGAGTGATCTATCCACAAGCCAAGCAAGGCCAAGGATTGCTGGAAACACTCGAAGCTGGAAGAGACAAAAAAAGATTCTTCCCTAGAGTCTTCAGTGAGAGACTGGCCCTGCCGACATCTTGATTTTGAACATCTAGCTTCCAGAACTGTGAGACAATAAATTTCTACTGTTTTAAGTCACCTAGTTGTGGTATTTTGTTACAGCAGTCCTTGGAAATTAATACGCTGTCAAGAAATTCTCTTTTGGGTAAGACAATCAGTTTGTTTTTCTTGTTTGACACTATGCATTTGAATATGCTAAATAATAATCTACATAGTCTTGTGTGATTCATCGATATTATAAATTATTTAAAAATTCTAAAAAGAAATATTTTTAGAGAAAATGGCCAAATTTTCCCACCTGGAAAAACAAGAATCAAAGCAAAAAGAAAGAGAGGGAGGAAAAAAAAACCAACTCGGAAAAATCCAGATACAACATTACAGGGCAACTGAAATCCTGAAGGTTTCCAGTTTAAATTATTATGTTGCTCATAGCAACAAATTAGTGAATAGCCAATAAGGGCTTGCCTTTAAAATATATCAAAATAGGCTGTCCTTTACATAAGAGAAAGTCTTCTCTATGTTATGATTGCTTTCCAAGATATATTACATTATGATAAACGATCCTGTACATTGTTTTGACAATCAGCGAATTTATGAATGAGAAACTGATTTGCCTGCAGTGATGAACTGAATTGTAAAAAAAGCATTAGCAATG
>RJWJ010032153.1:0-18718 GCA_004363605.1 Indri indri
GGAATTTTTTACATATATGAAAAAATGTTTTAATATGGAACGTATCACAAATTTGAGTGCCATTCTTACACAGGGGTCATGCTAATCTTCTCTGTATGTTCCAGTTTTAGTATATATGCTGCTGAAGCAAGCACTGGAATAATATATTAGGTACTGGTAATAGTGGCTGTCTCTGAGGAAGGGAACCAGAGGACTAGAGATTTGGGATAGAAAGGAAACTTCCTTTTTACTGTTGAAATCAAAGAATTAGACAGATTCGGCAAGGGAGGGAAACTATACAAGCTAATTCTAAAGATCTTACAAAAAAATTAAAAAGCAAGAATAGCAAGAGTAATTTTTGAAAAAGAAGAATAGTATGATTAGCCCAATAAGCTATTAAAGTATATTATACAACTAAACTAATCAAAACAGTATAGAACTAGAATAGATAGCTCAATGGAATAAAAAGACAAAACAACTAGACTTCAAACCAGAAGAGAAAAGATGGTGTTATGACAATGGCTAGCCACTTGGGAAAAAATTAAGTTGTATCCATATTTCACATCTAACACCAAGATAAATTTCAGGGAAACTACAGATATAAATGTAAAAATATAAAAGTGCAAAAGTATTAGAAGAAATCATGAGAGTTGATAAAAATAAATTTGAAATAAGGATAGTTTCAAACTATGACATAAAAATTCAAAAGACATGCACACACAAAAAATACAGGAATATTTTTCTAAGGCAAAAATCGACCATAAACAAAGTCAAAAGTTCTAAGACAAACTAGGAAAATATTTGCATATTTTATCACAGAGGGCCAATTTCTACAAATCAGTAAGAAAATGAACAACCAAAGAAATGGAAAAAATATATAAATAGACAGTTTTCAGGACAGGAATTACAAATGGCTCTTAAACATAGGAAAAGGCTGAAAACACCTTAAGGGTTCCTTAAGTCGCCTGGTTTAATTAAGGTATACAAGGCAGCTAAATATACTGCCATTTTGAAAAGCAAGATATATAACAGTGCATGTAATAAGCTATAAAAAGAAAAATATGTTAATCGGGTGGCTGGGGCAGGGATTCATAGCTGACTCCTCACCATATTCCTACCCTTTTGTGCTTTTTGGGTTGGTGTGGTGGTCAAAGCAAGCTGAGGCCAGGATTGGAAGAACTCTCAGGAGGTTGAGTCAGCAGCAGTGTGGCATAGGAGAGAGCCCACAGTGTCAGGTAATTAGTTACATGAACGGGAATTGAGTAAATTAGTAAATATTTGGAAGATAATGGGAGCCAAGTGTCTCACAATCAGAGAAGGAAGGTACAAATAGAGAAATGGGAAAGAGCAGAATAAATCATGTGGTGTTGGAACTGAATTAGAGGTACTGGTATGAACTCATGGTTTATAATATATATGGACAGATACAGAGATAGATGTGTGTGAGTATATACATATGTATATATTTCATAGCTCTGCCTGTACACTGACAGGGCCTAAAAGCAATAACATCACAGTGGCAATGAGCAGGCCTAGCACACAGATCTTGGTTTCTAAATGTCATTCTTCATTAAAAGCGAGATGGGGAACTCACAGGCACTGCTTAACACAGAGTCAAAAGCCCCTAACCACCCTGATCAAAAACATGATATGAGGCCAGGCGCAGTGGCTCATGCCTGTGATCCTAGCACTTTGAGAGGCCAAGGCAGGAGGATTGCTTGAGCCTAGAAATTCATGACCAGCCTGATGAGTATAGCAAGACCCTGTCTCTACAAACAATAAAATGAAATGAAATGAAATGAAATGAAATGAAATAAAATAAAATAAAATAAAATAAAATAAAATAAAATAAAAATTAGGCAGGCGTGATGGTGCACACCTGTAGTCCTAGCCACTTGGGAGGCTGAGGCTGGAGGAAAACTTGAGGCCAGGAGTTTGAGCTTGCAGTAAGCTATGATGGTGCCACTGTACTCTAGCCCAGGCAGCAGAAGAAAGACCCTATCTCGGAAACAAAAAACAAAAAAAAAAAAAACCCAGGATGTGGTGACAGAACAAGTTAGGACAGATTGGAACCAAGATGGCAAAAAAAATGGCCACTTCCTGGAGTAGCAGCTCATTATTACCTTAGTAATAACATATTAGCAAGCTAAAAGAAACTCCCACCCACACCATCACCATTCTTGAGAGAGACCTTAGAAAGTTAAAAAAGAGGAGGGTTTCCAGTTCTATGAAATTACTGCCTCTTTCTGAGAAATAACACGAATATTCCTCCCCTGCTTTAGCCTATGATTAAGCCAGTGCTTAAATAAAGAAATCAAAAGAACCAAAGGGGCTGTTCTCCTCAGCAGGGAGAACTAGCCTCTACTCTGTCTGTGGAGTAGATCTCCTACATTCTCTGAATAAAACTTGCTTTTGCTTTACACTGTTGGCTTGCTCTTGAGTTCCTTCTCATGTGAAGCCAAGGACCCACTTGGACTTCAAATGATCCCAAACCTTGCGAAATACTTTCCTGTGTCAAAAGGAAAGAAGCCTTCTTGGAGACATGGCTGGGGCAAGGGAAGCATGAGAAAGTAAGGAAATGCTCAAAGAATGATGGTAATACAAACCAACTTGAATGGGCTAACTGGGTCAAATGGTTCAGAGTAATACCACCACCAAAAGAATTATACATACACACAGACACATACATAGAAAGATAAGGCAAATGTGGTAAAATGTCAACAACTAAGGAATCTGGATAAACGGTACTTTTAACTATTCTTGCAACTTTCTTTTATGTTTAAAATGACTTTAAAATAAAACATTAGAAATAAAGATATGGCTAACTAAAGCACCTGCTTCTTAAAATATTCAAACAAACATTTTACTTAAAGTGTGTAGCTATGGTTACTGTGAATGTTTTGTTGAGAAAAGTTTGTTGACTATTTGTGTCTTAATTCATATCATTGTTGACTATGAGCAAAAGCCGCATATAAAAAACATAATTAAGAAATGGCTTATCTTAATTACGTGCCCAATGATTTGGAGAGTTTTCACAGTATTGGTTAATTAACAGTTAAGTGACAAAGATTCAACATTTCAGAGTGTGCTAAAGGAGGGTTGAATGGGATGCATCTTTTAATAACCAAAAGTCTTCTGAGTGTTTCTATTCATAGAAAGCATATGCAAAGTCTCTTGGTTTCATATCGAAAAGTTTAATATGCATAAGTATTTACATATATTAAAGTTTCTTGGAAGATTTATCCTTTGGAGAAAAATTATTCACTATTTACATTTAAAATATAAAGAAAACCTATGGGTAATAAGATCAGTAATTAGCATATTAATATTTCCTTTGAAAAAAGTTAATACTCTTACTCTAAGGATTTATTCAGTTTGTTTCAGACATTAAACAAAGTATTATAAATCTAGCTGTAAACAAAACAATAACAGGATGACAAAGCATTAATTATCTTTGGGAACAACACAAATTCTATGCATAAATCTAATTAACCTCATAATAAAGATTCGGCTGGGTATGGTGGCTCATGCCTGTAATCCCACCACTTTGGGAGGCAGCAGATCGATCGCTTGAGGCCAGGAGTTTTAGACCAGCCTGGGCAACATAGCAAGACCCCATCTCTAAAAAAAAATTTTTTTTAAAAAGATTCAAGAGATGAACATGGTATTGGTTTGTAGAACAATTTACAAAAATTAATATGCCAAACATTCAAATGAAATTAGTAATGTAAAAAGAAGTATAAAATCTGAATCAAATAAAAGCAGTTGGCAGGAAATCTCAAGACTGCCTTTTTTTTTTTTTTTTGAGACAGAGTCTTGCATTGTCGCCTTGGCTAGAGTGCTGTGGCAGCAGCCTAGTTCACAGCAACTTCCAACTCCTGGGCTCAAGCGATCCTCCTGCCTCAGCCTCCGGAGTAGCTGGGACTACAGTGTGTACCAACACACCTGGCTAATTTTTTCTACTTTTAGAAGAGACAGGGGTCTTGCTCTTGTTAAGGCTGGTCTCGAACTCTTGACCTCAAGTGATCATCCTGCCTCAGCCTCCCAGAGTGCTGGGATTATAGGTGTGAGCCCAGACAAGATTGCCTTTTTACCTTAGCAGCACAGAGCAACTGATAAATTACCATTAAATAATGATACTTTTATATTTAGATCCTTAATAATGAATATGAAGTGCCACTAATTATATCATTTGTATATCATTTCTAAATGTGAAGTAAGTACTTTATGTTAAAAGAAAAACTCAGTTTCTTGCCCCTGACTGTCAAATTCATTCTTTTAGCATCCTAACTGAAAGAGTTTCTAGAAGTTCTAATAATAAAAAATACTATCAAAATTTATCCCCTCACTTCCATTTTTTTAAAAGGAGGTATGATTCAGTGTCAAATCATACTCATTTTTTTAGCTACAAAATAAGAGCCAAGACTTTCAGTGTCACCTTTGTACATATAAATTCAACTTTTTGAAGTAAACTAAAAAATTCTGTGATGCCAATTTCATCATGCAGACAAGAAATCCATCTAATAAAATCCTACCAGAGTGGAATAAGCATGTCTGATGAGCATATGCCAAAGAAATCTCTCACAGGTACCTTTTTTATCTGTATTTCTTCGTAGTAGTTTGTCCACCTGAGAAATGGCCTCTTCCCAGCAATTGTTGCTTGCTTGAACATGTGGCTGAATCAACTTTAATTTCTGTTCTAAGATTTGATAAGCCTCTGACACTAATTCTTGTGTTTCTTTACTACAAACAAGCTTTTCAAGTTCATCTTCAAGAATTATTACCCTGAATAATAAAGAAAAACAGAAACAGGTCTCTAAAATTAAAAAAAAAAATTATAATGAATAAGGCTTAAAAAATAAGCTTGTAAGATGAAAAAAAGTTCTGGAGATGAGTGGTGGTGACGGTCGCACAACAGTGTGTACATACTTAACGCCACTGAATTGTACACTTAAATATGGTTAAATAATAAATCTTGTTATATATATATTTTACCACAACTTTAAAAGCTCATAAATATCATATATTTATTTAACAAATATTTTTTATATACATTTTATGAAGTAAAAACCCATTTGCTATCTATAAGAAAGTTATAACTGAATCAGGGGCATTATATATATATGTGTATAAAATACAATATCATAAAAAGTTAAAACTAACATTTTATTTCCATTTTACAGGTAAGGAATTAGGTCCAGAGAGTTGAAGAGATTTGTCCAGAGGCACAAAGCTGGTAAGCTGTAAAGCTGGGCTGAATACAAGAACAAATGGGTAATACCACAGAGAGCTACGGATACTGTTATGAGGATTCAGAAGAGGGTGAAATTACTACCAGCTATAAGTGCAAACAGGGAACAGCCAAGGAAAAGGTACTTAAAGAAGAAGTAGCGTTCAAGGATGGATAAAATTTGAGCCTGGACAAAAGGTGAGGAAGGTCGTTTTAGACAGAACATGGGAAAAGGCATTTATACAGTTTGGATTGAAGAAAAAGAGTGAGAAATAAAGATAGAAATACCGACTATACTCAGGTTATCACAAATCCTATAGAAACCTGTAGAATCTATAGAATGTTTTGTACAGCCTTTCGTCTAAGCTGCTATATTCCAAAACCAGTGAAGATTTTCAGTTAAGCGAAAAAGCAAACATGTGCCTCAGTAACATCAAACTGGCAGCACGCATTTGGGAGGCGGGGAGAACAGTTGGAGGTTAATGCCCTGGTGTAAGCAAGAGACAATACGGTCCTGCACTGAGAGGCACTGAGAGTGGGAATAGCGAAGGGGACAAGGGCAAGAGAGGAGTGAAATACAAAAAGAGCATTTTGAAATAGGAAATACAAAACAATTTTTTAGACAACCATTTCAAAAGTTGAGTGTCGCAGTACTACAGAGCAAATCAGATATGACGGTGTGTTACTGATGTACCTTCTAGTTAAAATACTTAGAAAGGTGACAGATAGTACCATATATACAATATTCCATTTTAGAAGAGCACACATACTTCCTGTGCATAATCCACAATCCCTCCCCAAGGTATAAAGCTCTTCTTTTTCGTGTTCATGTCCACCAAGTGTAGCGCTCTTCCTTCCCTGAGCCGTCTTCGCTCACTCTAATGCATTCCAATATGCCCTATATATTTCTGATTCTATTGCCCAAAATTAATTCTTCAGGGACTCTGGCTTTGCCTACAACCTTCCCAGTAAAATCTTATTTTCCTCTGATGATGATCCAACCTTTGCCACCAACTCCTCATCTCAAGAGGAGATGGCCTTATCTTCCATGTTCCCTGTAGGAGACAGGACTAAGAGTCTGGTTAGCATTTACCTGCTTTCTTAGAACAGCAGCTATAGATCACGGGAACACCTTCATTTCATAGTGTCTTCATTTTTTCCTGTGCGATAACCTTTATATCAGCCTTCTATTTACCTATCTCAGGCTTTGAACTGATGGTTAAAAACCTATCTTCTCAAAATGTCTTTCCAACCTTAAGTTCCTATCCTTGTACATCTTATCCTCCCGCATTACAGTGAAATAGGCCTTTTGATTTTACTGATATGTCAAGTCCTTTTGACCCATTTTCATATCTTACAAAATTAATTACTGTCTTCCCCCTTCTATTTCTTGCTGGTATACAGGGACAAGCAAGTACATCTTATCGGCTCATTAAATTCCTATGACCCTCCTGATTACTAACACATGAACCCAACCATTATCTGATCAAGTCCTATACTATGAATATTTAACTGTTAGAGAAAAATTTCACTGGAAATGATTGTATTCAATTAAATACCCTGACTTAATCTTTAAACTTAAAATTTCCATGTAGAAATATATAGAAATATTATTTTCAGTTGATAAAGGTATACCAAAGTAGAACATAAAAATTTAGAAATTAAGGTGGAATACCAACAATGTCATGCAAGGTAGAAGATCAACAAATATAAACTATAGACCCTACATTTTACTATTCTACTGGGACCATAAAGCTTGTCCTGTGCTACATGAAAATTTCCAGATCTACTACAATTTATTTAGAAAACTAGCAATATATTACTCTTCAACTATGTATAACAATGACTCTTATAATGTTCCAGTGCTGGCAGATATTTTTCTCAGTCAGCAGGTTCCAGTTTAAGAGCCCTACCTTAGGAGAGTTAAGAGAAGCTCATTCTTCATAACCACTTCCATTTCAGCTCTCAAAGAGAATGAAAATACCACCTGCTTTTTGTCCTATCTTTCTAGGTTTTCTGCTGAAATCAGGAAAAGTAAAAACTATAATGCCCCCAATTTATAGTACATAACAAATCATTGTTTCTATGCTACATTTGCAGTTATAAATCATCCTTTATGCTATATGTCTCAATTTTGTTCTTTCTAGCTAGGACACAAGCCAACTACCACAATGGTACAAGAATGGAAGCTTGCTAATCACAAGGACATTTCCTAACACAGCTTCTAAACTTACTCATTCAGTAATGCTTTCAGATGGAGCTGCAAGCTGCGCACTGCTGTGTGAACGTTATTTAGTTCTCTTGACTTCTGTTGAGTTTTCGATAAACGCTGGGGTACTGATTGGTGCTGAGTTTCAAAGTACCGATAGAACTCATAGCTGCGCTTAAGTTCTTCCAAACAGGCAGAATGAGCATGAGGTAGACCTTGAGTCACATCAGATAAGATACAATGAGGCAGAAGTGCTGGAGTAAGTAAGGACCCAGGAGGCGAATTGGCTGTAGAAAGTAGTAGGGCTAACCGTCTGAAGAACTCTGAACTCTGTGCCACCCAGAGTTGGAACAAAACCTGAAAAAAAGAAAAAAGGACTAGATCAATAAAAAATATTGGTCAACATTCAAAACAAACTAAAATTTGTTTATCTTAACTTCTGGCTTAAATTTTTCACTTTATCCTAAATAATGACTACAGTTGAACTTGAACTAACTCTTAAGATTAGCCAAGAATGTTATGTCAAATTATGTAACCATGGCATGTGGGAACCTCTGATCCCAATATAACAGGTATCAACAATATATAATTTAGTACAGTTCTACCCTAGATGGGAAGTGATGAGGGAATGAGATACATTTATTAGAAATGAATCTTCATTCATGAATTATTTTTAAAAATTTTCACATAGGAGAAAAGAAGACAGTAGAACCAATGGATATATATAAATCCAGAAAAATGAGTCACTGATGGATCCAGAGTTTGGGGTTCTAAATTAGACCATTATCCTGGCCTAGCAATTAGCTAAGAAATTAACATAAAAATCAGTCCAAGAATGATCATACTCCAGGAATGTCTAGCATGAGAAACTGCAAAACCCATTCTTGAGAGACACTTTAAATCCAGGCAGCAAAGGATTTCTCCAGATACAGTATTATTCAAGATGAGGATAATATCCCCAAAATAAACACATGTGGAAACAATGTAGTTGTAGCAGACAATGTAGAGGTAGCAGACAATAAAAGAGGATAGAACCAGTTTCAATAACTTAGATTTCAATTATTCACAACCATGAAAATGGATATTTAGTGTTTTTTTTTTTTTAGACAGAGTCTTGCTGTGTCACCCAGGCTAGAGTGCAGTGGCATCATCATAGCTCAATGCAACTTCAAACTTCTGGGCTCAATCCCTCTGCCTCGGCCTTCAGAGTAGCTAGGACTGTAGGTGTGCACCAAGATGCCTGGCTACTTTTTCTGTTTTTCGTAGGGATGGGTCTTGCTCTGTTCAGGCTGATCTTGAACTCCTGAGCTCAAGTGATCCTCCCGCCTTGGCCTCCTAGAGTGCTAGGATTATAGGCATGAGCCACCATGCCTAGCCTAGATGGTTTTATTAAATGAATTTTTAAATTATGTGAATAAAGATTTAAGATAATTTCATGTAAATCCATTTTACCATTAGCTAATTTTTAAAAAGTGAACAAGGCCAAATTTCCAAATTGCTAAAGACATAATATCTATGAATTCTTAAATATAAACAAGCTTACTTGCAAGTCTTTTTAACTATTAAATTTTGTGATTACAATGACTTTTTTTATTCCTTTATTCATTCACTCAGAAATGATTTCTTGAGCATCTGTGATGTGTCAGGCAGTGAACAATAATGAAAAAAATCACGACTCTGATGGAGGTTATATTCAAGTGGCGCGGGTCGGGGACAGGGAGGGATAGATAATAATCTACAAGTAAAAGACAGTGTTTTCCTTCTGTGGTAGTGACTGTCCATGGGAAAAAAGATAGTATTTCTTGGTTGATGGGCTATGGAGAAAAATATAGCCAAGAAGGGGAATAGCAAATGTGTATGTATATGTGTGTGTATATACATATGAGGCAGGGAGGGAGAGAGAGAGGGGGGATGGGAGAGAGGGGGAGAGGAGAAGTGGGTGGTCAGGAGTGTTTCTAAAAAAGTATCACCTGAAGGAAGTTAGCCATAAAAGTACCAGGGAAGAGAGTTCTAGGGAGGAGGTTCAAGTCATATGGTATGAGTAGCCATTCCTCTATTGCTGAACATTTAGGCAGTGTTCCATATTTCGCTATCATAAGCACAAAACTAATAAGCAACTTGGCACATAAAGCTTGACTATATTTAGAATAATTTCCTTCAGAAAGATTTGCAGAAGTGGAATTACTAATTCAAAGGATAAATCATTTAAAAGGCTATAGGTCAAATTGCATTTTTTTCTCTTACCAAGTTGTGATTTGATCAAATTTCATCCTTAAACAAATAACTTTAGGGAACTGAGGAAACTAAGAAAACTGTTGTAGCAGCTTAGGTAAGAGATAATGGTGGCTAGAACTAGAATGGAGGAAGGGGATATAGAAAAAAGTGGATGGGTTCAAAATTCATTTTGAAGGTAGAACTGACATAAGAATCTGCTGACGAACTGGATATGAGAAGGTAAAAAAGAAGGATAAGAAGGATGGTGCCCAGGTTTATAGTTTAAATTGTGTGAATGCCATTGATTGAGATGGGTTAGAATGAGAGTAGGAATAAGTCAAGGCAAATTTTAAGTAACAGGAAAGAAAGAAAAACAACAACAGGGAAATTAAAACATTTATGTGGATTAGAAAATTTTAAAGATGTTGAAGTTTATATAGTCTCAAAACAAAATAGATCTTGATAAATGCTGTCAGCTACACTTGCATTTGATTTTCATACTTGATTTTCATGGTGTCATGGGAAGTTCTAAAGACTAGAAACAAAGAAATATCTAAGTAGAGCTTGTTGACTATTGAAAAGATATTTGGTTTAACATCTTAAAAATACTACTTGAATTTTGCTGCAAAAATGTTTTTGTTAACTTGCTTTAACTTATGTTTTCCCATGATATTATTTTCCTTCAATGTTTTCCCACTTTTAACTCCAAAGCAGTTCATCAGGTATAGGTACCATAAATCATTACCAATTCCATATTATTGAACTTTTAATTTGTTTCCAATGTTTGCTGCTGTAGTAATCTCATGAATATACTTTGGGTTTATCTTTGATTACTTCTTGGGATAAATCTGTAAAGGTAAAATTGCTGGATTAACAGGTATACACCTTTATGAAGATTGGTATTCACTGCTAAAACGAACCAGTTTATACTTTTACCACTAGTGTGTCAGGTTTCCCTAAATCTTCATTGATAATGACTATTACCAACTTTTACTATCTTGGCAAAATGTTTAACTTGCTACTTTTATTTGTATTTCTTTAAGTACTGAGACTGAAAATTTTATCATATTTATTGGTCATTTGTATTTCTTCTTTTGTGAACTGCCAGTTCATGCACCTGACCTACCTTCTGCAGGTTTTAGACACCTTAGTGCTGTCCGCATAGAAAGAATTCAAGCCCTTTGTTATAAATCATTGCAATTTTTCTTGAGCTTGTTTACATTTAACAGTATGCAGCATTTGAAGTTAGAAGCTGGATTTTTATGTAGCCAAATGTATCCTTTTATGTGGTTTTTAAAAAATGAAAAAAATTCTTGTCCTAAACAAGAATTTTGGAGGTAGTGCTTTCTCCATGTCTGTTGAAACAAATGGCTAGTCATAAAATTACTCATAATGGCTTCCAATTAAAAAGTAAATTCACTTATCTCCAAACTCTGTCTTAATTATTTTGACATCAAAATATAAGGATCTCCTCATCCAACCTTTCTGATGCCCCCAGCTTATAAAGACAGCATCACAAACATCACTAAGGCATCTATGATGATGGTATTCAGCAAGCAAATGAAGGGGAACAGGTGCACCGTTTACATTCAGAAAGCACAGGCACAACCCAAGTGCATGTATCTTCTCTTGAGCCCTTCCCTCACACATTTGGATTACCTTCAACGCAGGCAGGCTGAAGCCATCGGTAAAGTTATGTGCTTCCTCTTCTGAAATCTGCTCTTCACTAAGTCCAAGGCCCAGCTCCTTAAAAGGCACCACACAGATGTAGTTGGTTACATTGTCACTCTCAGAGTTCAGGGGGTAGGTTAAATTAGGTTAAGGCAATCAACAAAGCCTTTTCATTAAAGTATAAGAGGGACGGTAAAATTGTCCTAAATTACAGCTACTGATCTTTATTCTGAATTTTTACATGAGGAGATTTACAGCAGTTTTTAAACAGAAATTTATCTTAAAATCTAACATAGTAACATAAGTATTCTCAGATATCTTAGAGGATACTTGTGAATACAATTTTTTTATGTCTAAATAATTAAAAGTTTGACTCTGCAAAAGTGCTAATTTAGTTATTTTTGACACCTACCTTTTGAAGCTGTATTGTGTATTTCATTGTGTCATGGGGTGGGGAACCTGTGGCCTTGGGCCACATGTAGTCTTCTGGATCCTTGAATGTAACCTTTTGACTGAATCCAAATTTTATAGAACAAATCCTAATAAAGGGATTTATTTGTTTTTCTTTAAGTACGAAGATTGAAAATTTTATCATATTGATTGGTCATTTGTATTTCTTCTTTTGTGAACTGCCAGTTCATGCACCTGACCTACCTTCCACAGGTTTTGGACACCTTAGTGCTCTTCATACAGAAAGAATTCAAGGGATAGTTTTAAAAAAGGGATTTGTTCTGTGAAGTTTGGATTCAGTCGAGGGGTCACACTTGCGGATCTGGAGGGCCACACGTGGCCTTGAGGTCGCAGGGTCCCCACCCACAGCTCAGCTGAATATTATTTAAAATACATGGACTATAGATATAAGAGCACTAAGCCTGCTCCATATAGGTTGTTTGGCATAGACTACTATTATGTTTCCTCTGTCCTCTTCCTTATAGACACATCAATCATATCAATAAAAATGATTTTTCCTTTTAATTGTTTTTGTAAAGAATTACATCCATACAATTCTTGATATTGGACCATCTCTGTATTTCTAGCATATTCCTATTTGGTCATATTATAATAATTTTTTGATATGGTGCTAGATCAAATTTATAAATATTCGATTTAAATATTTTGTATCTCCATTTGTTAAGATTGATCTATACATTTTATTCTTTGTAATATGTGTTTTGATAGTGAGATTTTCATGAATAAAATGGTGTAGGGAAGCTTTCTAACCTTTTCTGTGGTCTGAAATTCTTCTTTATCTGGACCCGATAGTTAAAAATTTTTATTCAATTAGTTTTTGAATAGGTAATACATTCACAGGATTCAAAATTCATGAGGTTCCTCTATCCAAAGGCAAAGGCAATCCTTGTGACTAGTATCTTGTGCATCCCTCAAGATATTTTTCATGCATTTATACATAAAAGCAAGTCCAAATATAAATGTGTGTATCTGGAGATATGCAGGTATATGTATACATATGTGTGCAAACATATGCACATGTATTCATCTCTGCATAAATACAGTCCCTTTTATATACAAATGGAAGGGTATTATACTGCTCTGTGTACTTTGTATTTTTTTTCACTTAATATAACTTGGAGATCATTCCATATCAGGGCATCAGGAACTTTATCATTGTTTTTTTTTAATATTGCATATTTTTCATTGTTTACATATAACCAGGTGTTTTCTTTTCTAAATGAAATATTTTAAAATCTCTTCAAGTTTTTAAATTATTACTAGGTCAATTTTGCAGATTTATATTTTGACAAGAAATGAACCATTTTCTCCTACATTTTCCAAATTGCTGCCAGAGAGTTACATTTACTAGTCCTTTATAAATTATTTAATCTTTCGCATCCGTGGTCACCACTGCATTCTCGTTACTAATCTTGTATATTTCTGCTCTTTACTTTGATCAGGCATATGAGGGTTTACACTGGTCTTTTTAAATGGTTGGTGGATTTTTTTTTTACTTGAATTCCTTAAGGTTTCGCATAGGGAGAATATGATCTGAATGTCATTTCATACTCAGATCCAAACTTACTGTGCTCCAGTAATGATGATCTTCTTTGTATACTCCAATCATGCTAAATTCATTCCTGCCACAAGACCTTTATACTCGCTGGTCTATCTAAGTGAACACTCTTCCCCACAATCTTTCTCATCATTCAAAACTCAGTTTAAATGACAGCTCTTCAGAAAGGCTTTCCCCTACTATTTAATCAAAAGCCTTTGGCTTTTTTTCTTTATAGCAATTATTTTATATGAAAATCTCATCTGTTCACTTTTTATCGATCATCTCATCCATTAGAAGGTAAGTCCGTGAGAACAAGGATCTTGTCTATCTTGTTCACTGTTACATGCTCAGTTTCTAGAAAAGTGACAAGCACAGGGAACTCACACAATCTGCAATCTTTATTAGGCTACCTCCCTCTGACTCCCTACTCCACACTAAACTATAAGCTCCATGAGGCAGTGCTCATGTCTATTATGCTTAGCACTGTATATCTAGTGATTAGCATATTGCCTGGCACTAAGTTAATGCTACATAATTATTCACTGAATGACTAACTGCTTGCAGTTTACAAGCCACACTGTCATATTTCTATTTCTTTCCACATGTGCTTGCTTCCTTCTACCTGGAATGCAGACTCTTATCATCTTCATGGCCAATTCCTACTCGTTCTTTGAGGCTCAACTCAGACATCACCTCCCTAAAAACTTTCTCTGACCCCACAAGCCAACTACATTGCCTTGCTATGTTGGAAAGCACCCTGGGCATTTATATTGTATTATGATTGCTGGCCTATCATTCATACTCAAAAATCTTTAGAAGTGGGTAGTACGTGTTTTTACTCTGTCTTCCTAGCACCTAGAAGAATGGTTGACACGTAGTAGGCAGGCATTTAGGCGATGGGGGAACAAAATGGATAAATTCTTAATGAAAATTAAAGTGCTTTATCTCCATTTCCAAAGAAGTTGCCTAATATAGTAAGTATATATACAGAAAAGGCTTTAAGTCATAAGTCCTACGGTAAAGACACAATCTATTACTAGTTGTATGACACTGAGAAAGTCACTTAACCTCTATTTTAGTTTTCTTGCAAAGTGGAGACAAGACAATCTAGCAAGGAAGGTATATATAAGGACATAATGATAGAACGTAAAGCATCTATAAAATTTAAGTATTATATTTACCAGTGCTATAGTACCCAACATACTGAAGGTACAAAGTAGTCTTTTTGCCCTTCATCTACGCATAATTTAACTTACCTATGAGTCTCCACTAAAACAAAGATCTTAATACGCTTTATTTTCTGGCTAATAGAACTAATTTCCTGATTTAGTAAATTTAAGTGACAGACTTATTGTTATCAGTCCTTGAGTGCTTACTATATAGCAGATATCACTTTATATGCATTATTTCATTTGATTTTAACAAAAACACAATAAGGAAGATTATGTTATTATTCCCATTTTAAAGACGAGTAAAGCAAATTTCAGAGAGATTAAGAAATTTGCTTAAGGTCACTAAGCAGTAACTGATAACAGCCAGAATTTGAACTTAGCCAATCTGTCCCTAGAGCCTGTTTGTTTTTTAAAAGGGAAGGATTTCCTGTTGCCAGTTTATTATCATGTCATAATGCAAATTTCCCATGTTCAGAAATTTTTTTAAATGTCAGACTTGGCTGGGCATGGTAGCTCATGCCTGGAATCCCAGTACTTTGGGAGGCCAAGGTAGAAGGATCACTGAAGCCCAGGAATTCAAGGTTATAGCGAGCTATGATCACGCCGCTGCATTCCAGCCTGAGTGACAGAGCAAGACCCTGTCTCAAAAAGAAAAAAAAAAAATCAGATCTAGCAAAGCCAGGCTTTTCTACTTTATTCTTTGAACCAGTAAAGAGAGGGAATTCAAGTTTCTCCTTGTTAAAAATGAGCTACACAAGAGCACAACTTTCTTCCTGTCTGTTATTATCATTTCCCCTAGAATGCATTTCCAGTTTTAAAATAAAAGTGCTGATAGAAACTAGCTTCAAAAAAGGGAATCTCAACTTATAGTTAACATTTACAGGATGCAACTATAATATCTGTATTCAGGACTCTGGAAACATTGCTTATTCTCATGTATAGACAGAAAAGGATATTTTTTCAGCATATATAGGGTAGCTAGCCTTGCTGCTTGAAAGTTGGCTCTTACAGTTCTGTAGACAGCTTTCCGAAGACCGATGAGATGCTGACTGGGATGCTGTCCAGCTTTATTAAATGAGCAAGCAGCACTGACCCTGTCAAGCAAACTTGAAAAGTAAAATGTGATACAACTGTACAGGTGTCCTAAAGTCTTTGTTTCCTAAATTGACAATTCTATTAAACTTAGAAAACATATTCCTTTCTCATGATTTTCATTAGAAAATGATTATAAGTATGCCAATTCGGGTCTCATAATATAGTAATTTATCTGATACATGTATAGCCACCAGGAAAAAGACAAATAAAAAATTAAAATCTCAGAGAGTAAAGGCTTCCTCTGATGTGGGGAAACAATGAATTTTAGTTGAGATATAAGCAAAATGTAGGAATATTTATGTAAGAATTTGCATCTTTTTTACATAGACACTTTATCTCTAAAATATACTAACGTGGAAATACTTTACATTCAGTTTTCAAAATCTGAATCTGTAGGAAGTATGAAGGCCTTAATTATAAACACTTTCCCATTCTTAACATACATTTACATATGTTCACTAACCATATATTTGGTCACTAGTACAGAAAAAATACTGTATAGAAATACATTCTGTACATTCATAAAAGTAGGGCAAAATTACTTACCCACCTGCTGCCACTGGCACTTACCTACTCAAAATGAAGTAGGGGACGCGGAAAGATAACAGGACCAGTGGCCAGCAGGGGAACGCAAGTAGAAAGGCAAAGTAAGGGTTATTACGTAGTAGCATAGCTACTCTCAAAACTGTTCAAGAGGAAGCACATTTCATGGCATTTTCCGTAAGATTAATAGGGAGTACCTGTTTGTAACAATGACATATAATGTACTATGTTTTATAACTGAAAATACACAATTAAATATTACATAGTTATCAGATAATAGTTTTTTTACCTAGCCAATAACCTTTCCCAATAGTAAAACAAAACATTGACATTTGTAAATTTTCTGAACCACAAACCTATAATAAAACGAGACATCTAACTCAAAACTTTAAAAATGTTAAACCATACAAAAATATATATAGGCATTAAAAATCTACAAAAAGGCCAAGTGCAGAGGCTCACATCTATAATCCTAGCACTTTGGGAGACTGAGGTGAGAGGATCACTTGAGGCCAGGAGTTCAAGACCAGCCTGGGCAACAGTGAGATCTCTCTCTAGAAAAAATAAAAAAATTAGCCAGGCATGGTGGCACATGCCTTTAGTCCCAGCTACTCAGGAAGTTGAAGGAGAAGGATTGTTTGAACCCAGAAGCTGGAGGTTGCAGTAAGCTACGATGACATCACTGCACTCTTCCCTGGGCAACAGAGTGAGACCCTGTCTCAAAGTAGAAAAAAAAAAAAAAATCTACAAAAAGGCCAGGCACAGTGGCTCACACTTGTAATCCCAACACTTTGGAAGGCCAAGGTGGAAGAGACCAGTAGTTCGAGACCAGCCTGGGCAACATAGTGAAACCCCCATCTCTTAAAAAAAAAAATTTAGCCAGGCACGGTGGCATGCACCTGTATTCCTAGCTACTTGGGTGGCTGAGGTAGGAGGATCTCTTGAGCATAGGAGTTCAAGGTTACAGTGAGCTATAATCTTGCCACTGCACTTCAGCCTAGGTGACAGAGCGAGACCCTGTCTCTTAAAAAAACCAAAAAACATAAAACAAACAAAAAATCCTATAAAAAGCAGAGGATGATGACAGGCTTATTTTAAAACAAGGGAATTACTGCAAAAAAGGGGTTAAATTATTTGCTAAAAGAGGATACATTGAGGCAGAAACAAACAGCATTCATGATTTTAATATATGACACTACTGCTTGTGTTCCATTTTGGTAAATCAGCTTTAAAAACTGAAAATATTTCTAAAAAATTATGATTCAAGATTATTCCTCATAATTTTTTTCAAGCCATTATCCAGTTAGATAAAGACAAATGAAGCACAGTTTCTTCTAATATTTCTTCTGCCTGTCTGCCATCTGAATGGGTAGAAAGTATACTCTGCAGGTGAATCATGTCTAACTGGCCCACTTTACCTGTTCATGCCCATCCCATACGTATGGGTAAATGTTAGAAAATCACAAAAGGCACGGAATCCTATATATTTGCCTAAATTTTACTTGGACACATAGCCACTTTGCTTAACCAGTTGGTCCTCTCAATAAAATGAAAAGGAGCTATTATTTAGTTTGTGCTTTTTTAACTTTTAAAATTTGATACTCAAACAACTTAAAATGTGCTATCCTCTATCAACAAGAAATAGACTTCGGCTAATGGAAGGACAAATATGTCAACAGATACTAAGGATTATTATACTTCAAATTGAGCAGAGAGAAGTTATAAAATCCCTCTTGATGTCCTGGGATTGTTGTATAGAACATAACAGAGTGAAGAACAAAATGATTCCTGGAAATTATTTTAATTCTCTGTTCCATAATTTTCCAAAAACAGCATTTATGTCAAGATTGTATAAGTAGTGTTCTAGAGCTGAGCAGTAAAGGATGAGATGACTACCAGAGGTTCTTCACTCCCCCTTTTCATGATTTTCCAGATACAACTAATTAAGAGCAATGATTACCCTTTATCATGTACTTACTTTCTCTCACCTACAGATTGCAAAGGTTACACAAGTTATATAAATTATTAAATATACCAGAATACAACTATCATCTGTTAGTGCTTAGCAGACAGCCTAGTATATTGGAAATAGACTTTAGAGTCAGACGGAATAGATTTGAATAGAAGTGCTCTACCACTTATAATTGTATGCCTTTAAGTGTATGAAAAAGTGACTAGCATAGCATATGGAACATAGTTGGTGCTCAATAAATGTAATTTTCCCTTTAATAATAGATTAAGTAGCTGGTATATCCTGTAGCTTAATATACTTACAGCTAGACTGGTGAATATTTAATTTCCCAAGGCAATGTAAAACATCACAATTTGCATGACATTCTGAGAGTATCAGTGCCATAACATCTGCTAATATTTACCTAAAGAGTATTATTAATACATGTCAAGATTTTTTAAAATAAATTTATATCAAATACATCTATCATTTAAACTGGGGAAAGAGGGCATTTAATAGGGAGTAAAGGGAGCAAGGATTTACTGGGTAACTATTGCATGCTAGGTTCAGGGTTAGGCACCCTCTATATGTTTTCTCAGATAATCACATGGTAATATACAGAAATAATCATGATTCTTAAAGT
>RJWJ010032154.1:0-18695 GCA_004363605.1 Indri indri
ATAAGTGTACATATAAGAATAGCATCTATTGGATGTCGGGTAGGGAGGGAGGGGGAAGGGGGAGGGGCGAGGGGGAGGAGGGGAAGGATATATGCATACACAAAGGGTGCAATGCGCACCCTCCGAGAGATGGACATGCTTGGGACTGGGACTTGGGGGGAAGGAGGGGCAAGGGCATCATACGTAACCTAAACACCTGTACCCCTATAAACAACAAACAATAAAAAAAATAAATAAATAAAAAAATAAATAAATAAAAAAATAAAATTATTCTGTATTCTAAAAAAATGAAGAAAAGTAAAAGTATATTATAAACTTTATAAACCTTTCATTTTGCAATGAACTTGTGTTACATATAAAAAAACCTCACAGAATTAGCATTCTTTGCAATGACTGTCATAAATTATATTAACTTTACCACATTTTTTGTGATCTGATATCAGAAAGGAAACAGATCAATGAAGGAAAATATTTGGATGTTTAAAAAAATAAGGTTTCATGTATCCTTTCACATATTATATTCTCCAGTGAAAGGAATAGCAGGGTTCAAATATAGCAATGGATGATAAGGATGTATCTTTTTATATCAGCAATATAGTTTTGGAAGACATTGCTCTTTTATAAGCTAATTGTATTCAAGACAATAAAATATAATACATTGTGTTGTCTCTGAACTTCTAAATGAAATTATGAAAATCAAATCATATGCTTTTAAATAAATTAGCAAATTTCATTTGTGATTCAGAATTTCTATTATATTAGTTTCTTGAGTAGAGGGAGGGAGAATATCCATTTCATTATACTATTTCTGAATCACGGAATAAGGTAAGCTATCAATTGATCACATCCTTTCAGTTTAAGCTTGGACTTGGCACTTGAAATTTATATTTAGGGGGCCTGAATAATTTTTGACGACAGCCAAAAAGACAAACCAACAAACAAACACTAGTCCTATTACAGATGAGGGATTACAGAGTATTTCTGATCTCTTACTCTTTGACTCTTTTGATCTCAATAGTGTCATATCTGAGCTTCCTAGAGGTTCCTCTGATTCACAAGCAAGAGGAAAACAATCTCAGAAACAGCTCAGTTGGCAATAGCCAACATTAGACCTAGGAGAGAGACACAGCAAATTAAAGAAGCAACTTAGGTAGCCATATCCTCTTTTTCCAGAGAGTCGTCATGAAGAGTTAAGCATCAACTCTCAGGAAAAAAAAAAAAAAATAGACATCTATCCTACACCTACAAATATGTGGGAATTATCAAAATTGGGAGGAGTAGGAAATGTGTAAATAATATTAACTTTTCATATTACCTTTGTTTTATGGAATGTAATATTATAAGAAACACGGTAATTAAATGTCTCAGACACATTAAACTATAATGAATAGAAAATATATGCAAAAGCACTTAGATTGCAAAAGTGGACAGGGAATAACCAAATGAAATCTTAATTGAAAAAATGCAAATAAAGATTCAAGAAAAAAGAAAAGACCATTAACAAAACTAAACTTTTAGATGATGATTCTATATTTTTTCTTAAATTTAACTAACTTTTATTTCAAAAGAAATATAAATACAACATAAAAATAAGAAAATACACATTAGTAAAAATAAAAAATAAGAACCCTATGTTCATACCACTCAGACAACTACTATTTTGTGTCTTATTTTGTATTATTCCAGCTCTATGTATCTATAGATATATATGAATACGTTTTCCTCTATTGTGATCCTACTCTTTTGTACCCCAGTCTTTTCAGTTTATGGTCCATGTCTTCCTGTGGCAGCAAATTTTCATCTCATCTACTACCTAATTCATATTTAGACTTCTCAAGTTATCCCAAAAAAAGACTCTGTAGCTGGTTTTTCCAAACCAGGATCCAATCCAGGGTTGCATTTCACATCCAGTTGTTATGTCTATTAAGACTTCTTAGTCTACACCAGTACCTTTTTTCATGACATTCACTTAATAAAGAGAACCTGCAAATCGTCTTATAGAATATTTCTCCTCGATTTCACTGGTTTCTTCTTTGTGGTTATGATTTCTTTTTCAAAAGTAACATTCTGTGGGAATATGAAGAATTTGGCCTCTAAAAATGTCTAGCAAAACAGTAATGTATGATTTATTTATTTATTTATTTTGTTTTTTTTAACCACTAGACCACCAGGGATAATGTGTGATTTCTAGGTGCAGAAATTGTAGTTCTTTATTTTTTTTCTGGTTATTTGTACCTCTAACATTCCTGCAGAGTTGGTAAAAGAAAAAAAAAATTAGTAATCCAAATCAACCAAAGGAATTGCTGTGGGAAAATATTTAAAGTAAATACTAACCAGCAAAACAGAAATTACTGTCTAGTGAGTTTTTGAATATTATGTTTTGACTACTAAAGCCAGCTGAAGTATACATAGTAATGATGTGGCAATTGGTCTCCACTGAAATAAGATGAAAAGAGTTCTTGTTTTGTTCTATGGGAAGTTTGTTCTTAATAAAAGCAAACAAACAAGAACTAAAATAGAGCATTTCTTTTAATTTAAATTGACATTTTTTCATAGATATATATATCATCTATTCTTTTGAAAAATAAATAAACAGAGACAGTATAGAGTGTGGTCTAAATGTACAGTTAACAAAATATTGGACACTACTTTCAATTACACATACGTTCTTTATAATAAAAAATTGGGCTGAGGAAACAAAAATACAATCACTTCTATACTAGTGATTTTTGGGGGATATATTAGGCATTTCAGCTAAACATTATGCCTTGGACTGAAAACCTAAAATATTTTCTGAAATACGTATTTAACTGGAATGCTCAAAAATATGATCTTACACAAACGAAAACTTATCACAATGATGAGTTTGTGTCCATACTATAGTTTAATTTTCTCAGCATAGACTTTTATATCTTTAGAAAATCCCATTTAGAAAAATCTAGTTGAATTATAGCAACATTTCAGTATGCTAGAGTGCTTTGAGCTGTCAGGAAACAACCTTTAGGATGAACTACTTTTTTAGGTTTTTCTGCAGTTTTATATGACAGTATAGCAGTCATAATCTTTAAAAGACATGACTTCATTTATAGTAGAAATTACACAGATTTTTTTTCAAGAGCTCTTTAACATTTCAAGATTTTATTTATGATCATCCACTATCGTTATTTCTGACCTATCTTTGAACAAAAGTTTATTTTGCAAAAGAAAATAATTTTTTCCATAAGAATGTAGTGTATAGAATAGATTCTTCTAAAAATAGAACTATAAGATATAAAATGCTTCATTATGGACAGCATGATCATACAGGGAATTCTTTTTTAATTTTGATATCCATCATGGCTTCATGGTCAAATATTTGTTAGGTGACACTTGTGTGCTTCACTCCAGGTTGTTTGCTATGGAAAATGAAATCAATATGTTTCAGGACTCTGACCACTGAAACCTTATAGATATTGCTCTACTCTAGAACAAGAAATTAAAACCACAAATATTACTGTTCAAGCAAGGAAATATTTATATTAGAAAACAATAAGTGATAAATTTCAAAATTATAACATTGCTAAAAATACATTAGAAAAGCATTTTTATAATAAAAATCTCCAATCAACCTCTTGCTAATTCCTTTTTGGTACTGTTTACATCTTTTTATGTAATGCTTAATGTGCAGACCTCTTTTATGAGAATATGATGCTTAGAATACACTTTTGATTATAGCACTCCTATCATCATCTCTCTGAACACTTAAACCTGTCTGACCCAATTCTTTATCTTTCTCCTGCCCTTTATTCTACCAGAGTTGCTCTTATCAGAGTTTCGAATAGCATTTTTGGCAATAACCATTCTCTCATTGTTACCCTCTACTCTAGAAGTGTGGGGTTCATATGTGTCCAGACCACCCATTTTTACTTTGGAGCAGTGGTTCTTAACTGGGGGTGTTGTTGACAGACCTTTGGCAATGTCTGAAGACATCGCCATGACTGGAGGGTGGGGGTGCTGCCGGCGTCTAGCGGATGTAGGCTGGGGGTGCTGCTATACACCCTAAAATGCACAGGACACTCCTCCACAGCAAACTAGTATCTAGCCCCAAATGTCAATAGTGCCACTGTTGTGAAAGTCCACTTTAGAGAAAACACTGAAAATAAAATGATACACCACGACAATGTTATTAAAATGTATTTTCCATTTATTCATAGATGATAGTAAAATTTTAAAAATTTTAAATGTTTCTATACCAATATTTTGGCATATGTTCTTCATTCTGTTACTGAGCTTTACATTTTTTCATCAAATGGCATGTTGTGGCTGCTCATTTTCAAAGACTAGTTGAATGTGCATGGTTTATTATTTAAAAAAAAAAAGAAAAGAAAAGAATAACACAAAACCTACAGTTTTTACTGTGAGAAAAGTTTTGGTAAGGTGCCAATGCCATTTTATTTGCATTTCATCTAAATGACTAGATTTGTAAAATGTGGATAATGTCTTGTACAACTGCTCTTTCTACTTTCTGTGTCTTCTCTCTCTTCATACTTTTTTCTTTCATTCTGGTTGGCAGAACTCCACTGATTGCAGCTGGAGTCATTGGTGGGCTCTTCATCCTGGTCATTGTGGGTCTGACATTTGCAGTTTATGTTAGAAGAAAGAGCATCAAAAAGAAAAGAGCCTTGAGAAGATTCCTGGAAACAGAGGTGAGGTGTTTATTTCTACTTTTCAAGGGTTTAGAGATTTTCGTTAGGTTTAGGTTTAGATGATACTCAGTTTTTTAATCCAAGTAAAATTCTGTTCAATTTCCCGATGAGGGTTTTATTTATAGTACATTAGACCAAGCTGATGAAAAATAGTAAAAGCAGTTAAGACAGTTTCATGGCTTCAAGAGGATAGATGGCAGGGGTCAAGAAAATTTTTGTGCTGGAGGAAAAACAGACCTGTTTCTTTGTGTGTGTGGTGGAGAGTTCCCATTAGCAAGCTCTGGAAGGATGGTATCTCAAAGCAGCAGAACTAGAAAATATCTGGGTGGAAGATATCTCAGTTACAGAACTAGGAAAACATCAGAAAGAGAGAGAATTTTTCTGGTTTAAAATATAATCAGATAGGCAAGTAATGTATGCTTTAACTAGGACCATTAAATGGTAGCCAGTGATCCCATTATACCAGCAGTGAAAGACCAAGTTTATAGGATAAAGCTTAGTGTAATCACACAGACCTTACAACACAATTCACGAGATGCATTTAATATTATGCATGGTGGTTATTGTGAATGTTAGTTACTCATAAATGATTATAATTTCTTTTATATTGCTACACTGAATTCTCTAGCATGAAAGCTGAATAGTTTTCATCGTACAGGGGAAAAACACTTACAGAATACTATGCACTTCTAGACCCTTCTTAACTTCTACCTCTCTCCTGATATGAACATTCTTGCCTACTTGAGCAATTCAGATCAATTCTTTTCTGAGACTAAGTCTACCCTAGGTTTGTTTTCTTTCTCATTGTCAGTGTGACAATCTGACTTTCCCTCTGTGAACACTAACAGGAATGGGGATATTCATTCACTCATGAATTTTGTACACTGATAATGAAATAAATTCTAGCTTTTTCCCTCCAGAAGTTAAAAACTAGATAGATGCATCATGTAAAGGTTTCAG
Source organism: Indri indri (assembly GCA_004363605.1). NCBI lineage: Eukaryota > Metazoa > Chordata > Mammalia > Primates > Indriidae > Indri > Indri indri. The sequence goes on from RJWJ010032154.1 coordinate 5,646, forward strand.
GAAACTACTCTATAGCTACTTATAGGAAAATACTTTCTCGGGATTGGAGTTATCTGAAATTAGAATGAGCTGTCTCATCAACAGACATGTTCAAGCAAAAAAAGGTAGTCAATTACACATGGGAAAACCTAGTAATAATTCCTACTTTGGCTGGATGCCTATAGAAGATTAATTTGATCACTTTCAACCTTGAACATGAGAATGAAAGTTTGGGCACAACACATGCACTGTGCATATTTTCAACTTAACTAGGATACTGGAGGCAGATAGAATTCTTAATCATGGCCAGCTTGGGGCAGTCAGTGAGAGAATTCTGAAAAGTGAATTATTGTAGACTAGAGCTGGAGAGGAATTAAAGGCTTGGAACAACAGTGGACATCAGGTGATTAAATAAATGGAAGAGAAATTCCGTCTTTTAATCTCACGCAGGGAAGGCTCATTACTACGAAAAGAGCTGTGTTCCTTTGTTTTAGTTTGTTTTTTTAATTTAGTGCTTTATAAGAATTTCCTTCAAATTGTCATTTCCTTACTAAATAAATAACACGCTAATTGGTTTTATAAGCAGCTTCTATTTTGGTAGAAAATTATCGCTTAGGAGTAAATTATTTTATATTTGGATGTTAGATAATCGTAGAAAGCCATTTCTCTCAGTAAAAATAAATATGATTTTATACCACCACCTAAATAGAAAAGGAATTCTTAAGAGGATCAGTTTAAATCCTTAAATACTGCTAGAAATTTGCCTCGGAGGTGAAAAACTTACTGAATCTTGATATAATGTTGGGATGCATTTAAAATTGATATACTTTCCCCAAATCACTCTGCTCCAGATTGTCTTTCTTATGTTAAATTTTCAACACACACTGAATGAGATGCACTGAGATTCACTGTAAGCTTGATGCTTTTGGTAGATGCAATGATTCAAAAATGTATTGATGAGACATGATCCTATGCCTTGGAGAGTGACAAATTCGGTGCCTACAATATGCCAGGCAGCATTCCAGACTTTTCCACCAATGTCATCTTATTTCTTCATTTAACAATAATCTAAGGTAATTATTGTGATACCTATTTCACAGATGGGAAATAAAGGGCCAGGGGGGAAAGGTGCTTTCCAAGCCTGTGAGTGGCAGCCCTGGCATACAAACCTCCACATTTAAACTCAATCCTCTTTCCACTGTATCACTGCTGGCTGGCAAAATGATACTATGCTTCTTATAAGGGTATAATATTAAAATTCCTTGAAAAATGTGTTTGTAGAAATGTTTTAAATGATACCTGAGAAAACTGCAGGAAACTAAAAATCTCAGAAGTTTTCAAAATCTGAAATTACTACCTGGTATATGCCAAGACATATATATATATATATATATATATATATATATATATATATGCATATATATATAAATATAAATAAATAAAATATATACATTATAAGTATATGTAGCCCAAAGTGCTGAAGCCCCCTCCCCAATTTTGCTTGTGATTTTATATGACTTTTGTATGTGATATTTAAAAATGTTTCATAAAAGTTACTCATTATACACACAGTGTATGTATCACAATCTACCAAAAACTCCTGTTCAGTAGAGTTTACTTCAAATGAATAGGTCTCTGCTAGAGATTCGTTTTTAGATTTAACAAATAATTTAGTGATTCTTTCTGAGTTTTTTTTATGTGACTTGAATTTACCATTTTTTACAATATAAATTTGAAAACGAAATTAGAAGCAGTAAGTTGTTAAACTGTTAGCAAACAGCCTAAGTTTGTTGTCATCTTTATCACGTACTTCCTAAAGTTGTCACTAGAGCTACACTTACCTTCAGTTAAGACTGTTCCACTAGGGCTGTGATGTTCACAGACGCATGACAGTAACACCCAGCCTGGAGAGCCACAGTGCACTTCGTTTTGTAAACAGGTATCTTGAAATACTGTGGTGGTTTCAAGACAATTTGAGTAGGAGTAGGCTTTAATTATTTCTTTACGCTGAAAAAAAAAAAAAACCACAGGATATTTGTCTATGTGTAAAGTTTAGTTCCTTAATTTAACTTAAAAAAAAGAAAAAAAAAATACCTTCTTATTTCTCTCACTTGCCTTTTTTCTCACTTATAGATAAAAATCTAAAATGTTAACCTAGAATAGAGGCTTTCTGGTGCCCAGAGTCTCTCTTATGCATACATTTTTTTTCACATATGAAGATAATTGGCACATATTCAAATACCCTTCCCCTACCTCATTCATCCTCTCTAGCTGAGTCATATTTCAACTATGACATCGAAAACTATCAGCCTAATTTTACTTCTTTGGCCACACCCAGCCCATCTCATGACCTGGTGTTTCCCACCCTAAACTCATCCTGCAGACCTGTCCCGCTCCCTGCCGTGTTACCCTATATGTGTCTTCTTCCATCTCCCTTCTGCTGTGCCAAATTGCTCTTCACAGTAGCAGCGCCCACCAAGGGGCACCCATTTTCATTGTCTCAGGACTGATCTTTAGGCATGTACCTCCTCTGGGAAGCCAAAACCAGTGGGTCTCATTTCCCAGTGGATCTTTTATTCCTTGCAATAGCATTCATTTATGATCTAGAATCAAATCATAGACTTTTAGAACTTTTAATCTAACAGGTACGCTTGGGCCTTGTTACTTAAAATGTGTGTAAGGACCACCATAGTACATAGGCATCACTTGTTGTTCTATGAATTTCAAGTAGGCAAAATTTCAAGTCTACTCCAGACCTACTGAACCAGGACTTGCGTGTAACAAGAACTTCAGGTAACTCATATATACAGAAAAATTTTAGCGACGTGGTCCTAGGATATCAGCATTGTGCTAACTTTATTCCCTCTCTTCTGATGTGTTTGTCCTGGCTTCCCAGATAGATTTTTAAACTCTAAGAAGACAGCATTTCCTTTTTTTTTTTCTAATGTATCAAATCTCCTATCTTAGGATACATCAAGGTAGGCACACATTTGTTACTCGCGTTTGCCCCGGCAAAGAGCGGGAGAAGAGAAAGGATAGAGTCAAAAGGAGTACAAAAATGTGTGTCTGGGGATGGTGAGTGGCACATATTACAAAGGTATTGTTTCTCAAAGAAAAGTGTGTTTGTGGGTTTTCTTGCATGTACGAGAAAGAGAACCAGAGAGAGAAGGACTGACTGTTGGACTGAAAGTTGTGTAACCTTATCCTTTTTACTTTGCAGTTGGTAGAACCCTTAACTCCCAGCGGCACAGCACCCAATCAAGCTCAACTTCGTATTTTGAAAGAAACTGAACTCAAGAGGGTAAAAGTCCTTGGCTCGGGTGCTTTTGGAACTGTTTATAAAGTAAGTAAAAAACAACACATACTATCAGTTATTTTAAGTGTTGTTTCAGACTTTAAAAAAATAATAGCCAGAGTTATTACTTTAGCCAACCTAATTTCCTTTTATTAATAATATTCAGAGAGGAAGATCTTTATAGTATAGAGAAGTTCTGCACAAATGAATTCATTAATTTTTATTGAACAAGCTGGAATGGATATAGTATTGAGAGAAAGACAGGAAACACTGATACAAAGCCACCAAATATGCTTCTTTCTCTCAGTGCCCCCCTAAGCCACTTTTAATATCCTTTTCCCTTTGGCAAATTACCCTCATCCAAAATAGCCAGCTCGAACCCTTTTTCATTACCCCTACAACAGTGCTCCATGAAATCCCAGACATGCCTGGGCAATGTGCCATAATCCCTTGCTCTTTTTCTTTTCTGCTATTTTCATCCAAAAGCCTTCCCATCAGGACCCTACTAGCTGATGTCTTTAGAATCCACACAAATGTGCTGATGCCTTAATAGGATGGAACTAATTCCTAAATCATTTTTTGCCTACCTGGTTACATTTATGATTTTGTAATTTCCATAGTTTTGATGTCCTCATCATTCCTGGCAAACTAAAACAGTGACCTTATATGTGAAATGTAGGTCAGATAGGTGAAAAGTATGACCTCATGTATTTTCAATAAGAGGTATTTCTAGAAAGGAAAAGCTCAAATGATAGCATTTGTATGTTTACTTATTTGCCTTAATTATAAGACCACCCAGAGGCCAGGCCCAAGATTAATTGTGGTAAAATTTATTTTAATGGTTAAAAAAAAAACAATAAGAAACTTGGCCATGCTAATGCTGAAGTCTTCTTGTGATATCCATTAATATAATTCCCAAAATTCACTTTGGCAGTTTAATATTGTTCTTAAAGTTATATGCAAGCCTATGTTTTTACAAACATATCTGTTAAAATAGATTGGATCTTAGGAATTTTGCATTGTAAATGTTCTTTTTTTTCTATTTAAAATAATGATTTAACAGAAAATATTACCAATTAGAATAAAAGCTAAATTTTTCTCCCCTGAATGCTCCAAAATAATCTAATTTCCTTAATATAAAACTGTTCTATTCTAAGGTCAAAATGTAGAAGTTTCTTAGTCTTTTAGTATACATTTTTTGTTCAGATTGTTAACTGAGCACCTAGTTTGCCTACTAGGCACTATTCTAGGCTGACTTGACGTCTTTTCAAATCTTCAGATTCTATATGCATTCAAAGAAACACAATATATCCTGTTTCTCTTTTTGTATTATGCTGGAAAAGAACGTGGACAGTATCATTTTATATACTTAAAAATTAATCTGTTTGTTTATAGCAATTTTACTCATACCTTTAATAAGTTTAATCTTTATATATGTCTATGATAAAACAATGTCAAGCAAATTATTTGGATTAATAAATGTAATGTCCTAAATTCCAGCCTTGATTTTAAAAAATGGCAAATTGAAGGTAATGCAGTGAATTGAATGAATCCTGACATTCTGGATCACCCAGCCGCCATAAACCCCCATTCTAATGATCTGTTGCAAGATTTTCCTGCACCTAAATTATCTGATAATTGCTTCAAATCTCCATATCCATAGATATAAGTGGAGATTTCTGTGTTAACCACAGGGCAAGTCAGTAGAAAGATATTAGAGCTTCCTGCCCTTAAATTTTGGTGTTACCAATTCTCCATGTCACAGTGACAAAATTTAAAGCAAGTAAGCACGTTTGTGTTTATGGAGAAGAGAGATAGAGATAAGTGGCCAAATTTAAATGTATTATAACAAACTTTGACATTTAAGGTAACTCAATCTCGGATTGTTCCTAGAATACAATCACCCTTATATTTTTTAAGATAATATAGTCTAGAAATTAAATTTTATTTTAAATTGTGGATGCCCTTTAATTCAAGACTAAATACTATCTGATGACCTTAGTGGGGAAAAATATTACTTATTGAAACATTTAATAATAAGGCTTTATTAACATTTTTATGAAGAACAGTTATGGCCAGCCACAGTGGCTCATGCCTATAATTCTAGCACTGTGGGAGGCCAAGGCAGGAGGATCACTGGAGGTCAGGAGTTCAAGACCAGACTGAGCAGGAGTGAGACCCCATCTCTACTAAAAATAGAAAAAAATTAGCCTGGCGTGGTGGCGCATGCCTGTAGTCTCAGCTACTTGGGAGGCTGAAGCAGGAGAATGGCTTGAGCCCAGGAGTTTGAGGTTGCTGTGAGCTAAGCTAACGCCATGGCACTCTAGGCCCAGTGAAAGAGTGAGACTGTCTGGAAAAAAAAAAAAAAATTAACTTAAATTAAAGACTTAAATTTTTTAAAAAAGAGTAGTTATTTGTTGTCCATGAGTGTTTTACCTTTATTGAAATTACTTGTAATAAATGTTATTGGAAGTTCCATAAGTTTGTTTGAATTTTATGCCTGACATGTATATGGTTGACCCTAAGTTTCAATCACTATATCAGTTGTTACAAGGACGTATTGTCTTAAACTATAAAGAATTATTACTGACCACAGAAATGTAAATTGGCTTAACCAATTATTTGTGGGTTTTTTCCCTCCTAAGTAGAAATATGTTATGATTAAGCATTAAAGATTGGAACCAATGTCATGGGTATCAGCATAGTTGAATTTTTATCTGGTCAGGCCTAAAAAATAATGACTATACTTATTTTAAAAAACAGTACAAATTAGTTCACATTGAATTTATATTTTATTTTATAAGTATACTTGAGAAATACTTTAATATTGATACTATATCTTTGTAAAGTAACGCCCTCTATAGCTGTTTAATTGAGGAATGAATAGTAAGCCTGTTCTTCGCCCTAAATACCATCAGTGCAAAAATGTAGCCTATTGGTCTTGGGCTTTTTTTTTCCTATTTCTGCTTTAATTCTTTAAAATTATATACAAAAAACTTGGTTTGTTATTTTGCATTTGACACATAGATTTCCCTATTCTTACCATGAAGAACACAACCATAAATTCACTTTCTAAAGGTTAAAGTCTTTTATTTTCTTTATTGTTATTACTGTACTTCTGAATAATTCTTGTGTTCAGATCTCCACATATTATTACAACTTTGGGCAACACAAATACGTATGTTTCAGCATAGAAGTTCAAAGTGAAGAAAACATTTTTATCTTTTCTTTATGACTGCAACCAGCTGATATTAAGAAAGACAGGAAATGGAGATATTCTGTTCAGGAATATCAGACTATTTTTTTTTCTTCCTCCTATTTTAATGTTAAAACTCTTATAAAAAGTCTTTTTTGATGTCAGTGTTAATAAATTAAAATTTGAGATGTTTTTCTTCTCATGACCTCATATTTGCTTTTGTGTTCATTTGGGACAACATGGCTCTTAAAAATATTCTTGTATGATCTGTTAATCCTCGTATGTCTTATAAAAATCATTGTCCCCATTCAAATCTTTGAATTTAGTTTACCCAGAAATGCTATTATTTAGCTTAATGTTGTACCTTACATAAACTCTACCAACTTACTTTCCCAGTGCATAGATCTTATTCAGATATTATAATTGTATTTTGATAAGAAAAGAAAATTAGCAATGGCCACTATAAATATTTTATACTTCTTCAGAGATAATAGAAATCTGTCACATATACACACATGCTTTTTAATAATGTAGACAAATTAATACCCCCTACTACTTCTCTTTGAAAACTAAATCTCAAATAAGTACTGTTGAATTAATTCTTAAATCAATCTGAGGTTGAGGAACATGAAAATATGCTTTTTATATTCCTTTTTTGTTGTTGCAGAATAATTAGAAAATATGCAAGCTGAAACAGACCTCTAACATTACTTAGCCCAATCTACTAAATTACAAATGAGACAACTGAAGTTCAAAAAATGGAACAACCTTCTCGAAGTCTTGAAAAGTTGATCTCATCCAAATCAGATGTTGTTATTCTATTTCGATGATTATTCACTATTCTAAGCCTTTTTCATGCCCCAAAGTTAAAATTCATAATGGTATAAATACCTTAAAAGCAGAATATGTATATATATATATATGTATCATATATATGTAATTCATTTCAGATAATGAAATGAGACAATAAAGTTGCAGAGTACTGTAACATATAACAGGTGCTAAATAAATATTTGTTGATTGAATGAAAGAACATATGATTTCTAAATTATTTTTTAAGAAGTTAATAGTTGAGAAGTCAAATTTAATGTGAACTTTTTCCCTCAAAGGGCATTTGGGTACCTGAAGGAGAAACAGTGAAGATTCCTGTGGCTATTAAGATTCTTAATGAGACAACTGGTCCCAAGGCCAACGTGGAGTTCATGGATGTAAGTATAGATGCCCAGGCAATCACATTTTTATCCGTTATCAAATAACCTACTTTGAGAAGTAAAAAAAAAAAAAAAAAAAAACTACATAACTTACAAAATTTTTTCTGTGGAAATGGTATAATCGTATAATTAAAGAAATTTCTAAGACCACTTCATATTATATTATACTTTTTAGATTACCTCTGGTTCACAACTATCTGCCTAGCTAGTTCATTAGAACTTGATCTTAGAATTTGAAGATATTTACAATCCTTAAGGTGCATTATCTTTTATGTTGAATTACACATAAAATGTTTTTATATTTTATTGTTGAATATAGCCAAATAGCCTTCAAGTGAATGCACTATGTAATTCAAATTGAAAATATATTTAATAACCAAAAATAACCAATTGTATTCAATAACCAGATATAATGAGTGTATTTCTTAAAATTAGTTGCAATAAACAGTATTAGAAGGACTATGTGATGGTTGTAATAAGAAGTCACTAACATTTAGAAAGTATTTGCTAAGTACCAAGCACTGTTATACATAATTCACAAATAATGACTCAATTAATTCTCAGATATGACAATCAGGAACCTGAGATTGACTCAAGGTTAGCCCAAGGTCACAAAGTTAGGAAATGGCTGGTCTAGGCTTTGAGTTCAGGCAGGCAGGCTTGAGGAGAGATCAGTAAACTTCTTTTTAAGGGCCAAAGAATAGTCAGGTTTTGCATGCTATGTGTTCTCTGTGGCAACTATTCAACTCCGCCCTTTTTGGTGGGAAAGCAGCCATAGGCAATTGAAGCAAAACAAAATGCCAGTGGGTGTGACTGTGTTCCAACAAAACTTTTTATTTACACAAACAAGCTGTAGGCCAGATTTGGCCTGCAGGCAAGCCCCTGCTTTCAAGGGCTATGTGTTTAACTACTATGCCCAACTGCATTTTGGGAATAGTAATGATGACTTGAAAAATTTTATTATAGTTATGATCCACTTGGTTGAAAATATCAACCAATATTACTTTCTATAATAAATCAGTCTCTGCTAAATTTAAATTAGAAATCTACCTGAGTCAGATAATTACTCCTTGTAATTTTTTTTTTTTTCCAATTCAAATTCAGAAAATAAGACATTATAGGTAAAAAAAAAAAAAAAAACAAAAAAACCCTCTAACTATAGAATACTAAGAGAGTTCTAAAGAATAAATGTACTTTATAAGGTCAATCAGAACTTTAAGATTTCCCCTAGCAAAAATTGTAGATTGAGCTGTTCAGCAAATTTCAGAGAATAGGATAGAATAAAACTATATATGTTGCATGCTGTTATTTTTTTCACATTCGACACAAGATATCTTGCCAGGGGTTCTATCAAAGATCATATACATTCTTTCTTTATTTTTTAGCATAATGTCTTCAGTAATAAGGATGATTTTGATTCTCCAATGACCTTCATATGAAAGATGATGCAAGCATATGCACTTTGATTTTTTTAAAAGATGGATTGCTATATATTTCTACCCAGTTTCTCTTGTAAGCTCTTTTGCAAGTTTTTCAGGAGCTCAGTCTGTGACCTTGAATAATTTATTTGGGTATAATGCTAACCACCTTGTATAAGACTACTTTTAACTTAACTTATTATTGGTTATTATATAATCGTGCTAATAATCAGCTAGTACAAACCCGCTCTTCTGATTGTTTGGTTCCATGCCTTACCAATTGCTTTATATTTTAAATATCACCCTTATTGCATATCTTCCAATACCTATCTAACAGACAATGAGTCCAATAACTAAATAATGTTTCTTCTGCAGCTCTCTAAAGATTCTGATACTCTCTGCAGCTACATGTCCTGGCTCATAGGTTAAAATTTAAAACTGAAGCCTTTTTCAGTGATGTCCCAATTACTCAATTTGATCTTGATCATAGCTATAAATTTGTGAAAGGAACTTTAAAAGAAGTTAGAAATTATAAAGAAAAATTACAATGAGTAGAAATTGTTGGTTAATTTATAAAACTGATAGAAAAAAATCTTGCCGAGCCTAAGCTACAGCCAAAGCTGAAATTCACAAGAATGCTAATAATCACTGCTGGAGGCTTGGACAGCCATTTTTGTCATATTTCCATGGAAACAGACTGGCAAAAGGGGGTTAAGAGGCTACAAAATAATAACCTAAAGAAAAAAAAGCTCTAAAAACCTCATCATGATTTTGAATGATTATTTGAAAGCTCCTAACCCCATCCATTTTTTTGTTTCTTGATCTGAAGTCTATTCCCATGGAAACAGGAGTGGGGATGGCAGCTTGAAGTCTTAGATTTCCACCGAATTTTAGATGAGGCTCTGATTGAGCCATGAAAGGAGTCATTTTCCTAGATGGTTGATGGATTTGGTAACCAATAGACTCAAAGGAATTTGTTCTGTTTAAAAGTTAAGAAAAGTTAAGGAAAATATTTTGACTGTGCCTTTCCTGCTTGTGGATAGATGCTAGAAGTTTAACAGATTGACGGACTGCTATTGGCAGAGTTTCAATAAATATTAGGCAGAAACACTTCCTACTATTTTGATGACTTCTTTCAAAACATTAGAAGGATAACATCACCATGATTAAAACACAGTTTTACTGGCAACATTGATGGTGAATTCAATATTTTACATAAGCTGGTGTAATTTTAATGTAAACCTATGCCTACATTGCATATCTACATTTTCAGCTCATCTGTTACGTGTATAGATCATTATAAGTATTTGAATAACCTATTAAACCCCAACCAAAAGGTTCATATAACAAAACTTATTTTGTAATTTGGACCTAAGGATTTAGTTGAAATTACAAGTGTTCTAGAGTTATTAGGTTAAAAGCAATATGTTTAACATTTACATATGTCTTAGTTAGGGTTCTTCCCGAAGTAGAAGTTGCCCCTGAAACAAGGATTTAAATAAAAGTAGTTTATTTTGGAGGTGAAAGACTCATCAGTAGGGGAATGTGGAAATAAGATAGGGGAAGCAATAAAGCTAGCTACCATTGTGCGAAACTGGAGCTTCTTTCTACTGGAGAGACGCTGGCAGGCAGTGCAGGACACACACCTCAGAATTATCCTGCTCAGGGTTCAGGGAGCTGGAGCCATTACACGAGCTATGTCAGTTATTGATTGAGGGGTCCTGGGAGAGAGGGACATTTATCCTCCTACGTGTCCTACCTCCACAGGGTAGCAAAATAGGCTTCGGTGGCAAGAGAAAGCCACTGGGCAAAGAGAGTGGAAGTCAGCCAGTAAACACTATGATAGAATATCCCCAGGATAACTTTCAAACTGAAGTAAGATGTACTGCAAACATGTTACATGTCTCTTTTGCAAACTAGTACATGTGTATATTTATACTTATACACATGCATATCTATGTGTTTTATACCATTTTATAGAAAGAAAATAAAGTTTCCAAAGACGATGGAAATTGCATACTCTTATTAATCATTTAGACTCTTTCCCACCCCCCAACTTTACACTTAGAGCAGAATAGTCTAGATTTAGTAAGCACTACTACTGTATTTATGAGATATAGCTGTATTTTACTGGTTATTATATGTCACAAATACAGCAACTTAATACTGAAAATTCATGTCTGCATTCAACACCTCTATTGATATTCAAGGGCAAAGGAGGGGACTTTTATATTTTCTTAGAATTTTTACCATAGGCAAAAAATAAATACGGGGCAGTATATGCACTATTAAATGCTACACTAAAAGCAAGAGAAGGAGATTTTGGTCACAGGGCTTTTACTCGGCTCACCTGAATATGTCTAATGGATTCATAATGACAATAATAACACACTGCTAGTGAGTGGCCAGTGCATTCTTCATTCCCATAAAGAAAGATCACATTGAACAACATTAAGAAAATGACTCTAAATGTCTACCTTCATAAGAAGAATGTCTGTGTTTATACATGGTACTAGTTCTTGTTTCAGATAGCACCATTTCAATGAGAAAAATGTGGCTTATTTTTTTTTTTTTAATCCACCAAATGGCGCTGAGCATATACCTAAGAATGATGTTATTGAACAAGATTGTTAGATTATGGGACCGTGATCTAATAAAAAAAGGCTCTACAGCTTTTCTGAGTTCCCACCACTCTGTATTTTCCCCCCAATATTTAAGCCGAACATCAGTGTTTTATCTAAATTGTTTTCTTAAAAAATTAGCTGAGAATGGAAGAAATTCTGTAAATATTCTAAATTCCAATGATTGATCAAAAGTACTGGCTTAGTGCTCGCATGAATCTTCTTGGCTTCACTTTCAATTTTCCCACACCAAATTCACTAAATAGTTCACAGAAAACTGCTGTAAGGAAATGTGTTTCAAAACACCTACCCTTATTATGTAAATGGTAATATGTTTATTAAAAGAAGAATAACTTGTTTTCTTCTCCCCATACGAGAATAAATTTTATTTATCTTACACAACTGACATTTTGCTATTTTCTAAAGAAATGTTCATGTGAATTGTGTTTGTATGGTGTCTGTATTGTTTTTATCTTGGTGGGAATTGTTTCAGCTCTAATTGATGTCATAATAATGGGGTGAGATGAATACAATTTACTGGTAGTTTATATTTTCTCTCAGATTATATCAGACTTGTAATATTATTTGAAAAGATATTTTGTTCTATAACATTTTCACATTACAAAATGCGTGTATGACTTCACATAGTACGAGTAACTCTTAGCTAGATCCTGTGTCATACTAATAGTGGATTTTTAAAAATTCACATTATTTAATTATATCTTTTGACTTTATAGGTTTTTTTCATTTGCATATATGAAAACAATTCATCTATTTCAGAGGTGAAAAAATGCAGAATTCCTTTTATTTTAAAGGCCCATTACTTAAATGTCACAAGATCCTCTACTATTGGCATGATCTTGAAAAGTTGGTTAACCAATCCTCTTTTCCTTAAGAAAAGATATAGCTAAAGTAATTAAGAAAAGTTCTGGAAAGTTACTTTGCTTTAAAAAATAAAACACTATCTTCATAAAGAAAATCTATAAACTCCATTAGAAGCAGAATTTAGAGTCTTTCAAAGCTGTACTAAAAAAAAAAAATTCCCAGTAGTAAAAGTAAATCATGTATGTTACAGTTTGTTTATTTCGTTGGCTCTTTCTTGTTCACGTCCTGTTAGTTGTACAGAATTCGGTCATCAGCAGAAACGTCACATCTGAAACTAATATTTCAAACACCCCATTCTCCAACTATATTCTCCTTCCCCTCCTGTACATTTTCTTTCATTGACTCTTTTCTGTGTCTCACTATATCCCTCAGCTGCTTCCTATCCTCACATCCCTCTGTAGTCAACTTAGATTCATGGCCCATCATTATAATCATATTCTTACAA
>RJWJ010032155.1:0-18724 GCA_004363605.1 Indri indri
ACGAACCCACTGAGGTGGGAAGCTGAAGCCTGGGCAGGAAGGTCTTTACTGACGCTCAATCCAGCCGTGCCTCGGTCTCTCGTGCCACCCCTGCCATGGCGTCTCGTCCCCCTCTGGGGCAGACCCTGGCCCCGACCCCCACCCTGCTGACCCCGGCCCCACTCACGTCCTCGCCTCCTTTCCACTGTACATTTGCTGGGCTTCCTTCTCATCTAGCATGAGCCAGTACTTGTTGCAGAACTCGGTCACCTCCTTACCCTGGTCATTCATGGCCTTCATGGGTGGGTAGTAGGTGACAATCTCTTCCAGGGGCTGCCTTCGTGAGAGAGCCAGAGTCTCACCCACCTCCCTCCGCCTCTTGTCCACCTTGGCCGACCAACCCAGTCTGACCCACCGAGGCTCTCCACCCTCTTGCAGCAAGAGGGATTTGGGGTAGACACGAGCAGCACTTCCCTGATGGAGGGAGATGCGGGGAGGCAAGGAAGTGGGAGGGTCTCAGGGCAGGATGCCCGTGGCCCATTCTGGACACTAAGCAGCAGCCCCACACTGCTCCCACCCAGGACCAAGGTGAGGCCTCCCCGGAGACAGAAGGGACCAAACACAATGTCTGCCTCGGTCTCCGAGGGGCTCCTTACCCCGACACCAGGTAGGTCTTGAGGGCGCTGATGATGACGGAGGAGTCATTCAGTTGTTGCTGGAAGAACAGAGGTTGGTTTAGGTCGGAGGCTCTAACAGGCGCTGGCGGGAATGCCCTAGGCGTCCGGAGGCAGCTGGGCGCTGGAGTCTGGGCATTGCTTATCCGTCTCTGGGGCTGCCCCCAAACCAATGCCTGAGTGAAGGAGACCCAGGCATGGCTAATGGCGAGGAAGGTGCGGGGAGGCCTGGGGTCCAGGCCCCAGCCCGCTCACCCACCTGACCCCCCACGCACTAAGGGCCAGGGTGGGCTCCAGGCGCTACATACTCGGTACCAAGCGCTGTGCCAGGCACTTCACGTCTGCTGCCCCTGCAACCCAGAGTATGGTCCAGTGTGGACCAATGAAGAAAGCCCAGAGAGGCTAAGTGACTTGCCCCAAGTCACACAGCTAGCATGGGTAAGTCACCCCTTGACCCCAGACCACCCTGACTTCAGAACCCGAGTTTTTGGGCTCTGCGGTGCTGCCTCCCCTGGGCCCAGTTGGTGTTGGTGCAGGGAGGGAGGGGCCTGCATCTATCGGGCACCTGCGGCACCAGCCACTTTCCCCTCACAGTCCTCAGCGGAGGCCTAGGGGTCCCAAGCTCCTTCCAGGGCTGCAAAGCAGGGCCAGGCTTGGGGACGCTCTGGGACAACCCAGGAGAGGAGGGAGGTTGGTTCACCCGAGGCTCACCAAGCTCTCTCCTTCCTGGGCCATCAGGATGGGCACCTTCCTGTAGGAGGAGAACTTGATCTCAGCCCTGCGCACGGGGTTCACCTCCACCACCTGGTAGGGCAGGGCATGGAAGTCGAGGAAGGCGCGGACTTTGCTGCAGAAGGGACACGTCTTGTACTGGTACAGGGTCAGCTGCAGGCGGCTGGACAGGGAGAGCTGCAGGCAGCAAAGGGAGGCGACTTTTGAAGCCCAGTGCCCCGGGCCCAGTTGCTGCCCCCAGGCAAACGTTCTTCTCAGGGAGCCTTCTGAGAGGACCCTGAGAAAATCAGGAGGAATGGGAGATAGGGAAGGGCTCATGGAGTGGACAGCCGGGTTCAAGCCCCAAGCTAGCATGCTCCTCGGGCAGGAGGCCCAGCATTTGCTGAAGGTCTGTGCAGGAGGAATCGTCCAGTCTCTAACACCGGACAGACGGGGACACCAAATAGCCCAGGGTGTGCATGCCCCACATGCAGAACAACTGTTCCAGCTTGGCAGCTCCCTCCACGCCTCCAACCCCAAGGAGCTCTGGGTGAAGGGCACAGCTGGGCTTCCACGCAGGCCAGCGTTTGCCAGGGTGGGGTCCAGCTCACATCTCCAAAGGGAGGGTTGTATCTGGGCGCAGGAAAGCCCCACAGGATCCTGCTGCTTGTTCGTCTTTGAATGCCACAGTGTGATCACTTCCCTCAATGTTCAGAGCAGAAACAGGCAGGACCACGGAGGTGGGCAGGGGGCAGGGGATACAGGTTACTCCATTCCCCTCTCACCACCCCGGTTCCCCTGGGTCCAGGAACGGGGCATCTGTGAGTGGTGGGGGCCTGGGCAGACAAGGGCTGTGAGAGTGCAGGGTATAAAGTGCCTCAAGGGCAGGTGAGCCACCACCTGGGGAGTGAAGGGATACCTCCCTGCCCCTCCCTGTTTTAGGGCCTGGAGTCTAAGGGTCATCATTCCCTAAAAGTACTACTGCTGCTGCTGCTAATTAAATATACGTCCTTAGGATTGGAGGGCAGTGGGGGAAAGATAAAATGTTTGGAAAGTCATAACCTGTGAAAGAGGTTTTCTCTTTTCTGTGATCTCAAAATCTCTTAACCAAAAAAGCCTCCTTAAAACGACAGAAAAACGATTTGATGAGAAATAGAACGATTCTAGGTAGCAGGTATCAACAGCGCCCCCATTTTACAGAAGAGAACGCTGAGGGTCGGAAGACTTAAGACCAAGTCACTTGCCCAAGGTCACTATCGAGCAGAGGAGGCGACTCCTCACCCCGCGGGGTCCCGGTAGTCCCGAGCGTGGCGCTGACCCAGCGGCCCCAACCACGGCCCTTGCCAGGCCTTACCTGCGCGGCTGAGCGCTCTGCGCGGAGGTCCTGGGCGCGCAGGTGCCACCGCGCCGTGTGGTACAGTCCCAGGGCGCCCCCGAGGGCCAGCGCCGCCGCCCCCAGCAGCCGCGGGCTCCCCTTGCGGGCGGCAGCGGCGGCAGGGCCCCGGCCGCCCGCCGCCCCCGCGAAGCCAGCCCGGCTCTGTGCAAGGAGCAGTGGCCTGGGGCAACCGCCCAGCCTCCAAGCCAGGATGCACCGGCCGGGCCACAGCCCCCACGCCGCCAGGGCCATGTTCGCTCCGCCGGCACCGCGGGCGGGCGCGCAAAACGAAGACGACCGAGGCTCCGGCGCGCCTTAAAGGGCCAGGTCCCCGAAGCTTGGCGGTTGCCCCGGTGACGGCGACGCCGAGGGGGACCGGCAGCTTCTCGGGACTGGGCGCGCGTGCCCAGCGCCCAGGTGCCAAACACCCGTCAGGGCCGCAGAAGCAACCGAGGGACGCTGAAGGGTCGTTCACGCCTCCTCCTCTGAAGGCATCTGTGCACGGGGCTCGGCGGTGACCGGGCCAAGCGGGGAGTGCCCGCGTGCCGACCGCCCTCTGAGCGATGTGGCTGTCTGTGAGACGTGCTCAGCCATTCCTGCTTCATGCACCCATTCGAAAGAAATTAAGCTTTTCGGAGCGTCCGGGCCCCGACTTCCGGTCAATGAAGGCCCTGCCGGGCCCCCGGGGGCTGCGGCGGCGACGCCGGCTCTTTGTGTCCTCCCGCTCCACTGTACCCTTCCTGCTGTGACTCGAACCATAAAATTTTCCCGAACCCGGAGGGGGCCTTGGAAACTACGTGTCTCAGATTTCGCTCACGCGGACCTAGCGACTCGGTGACCCAGGGTTCCCCAGGGACAGGATGGGCAGAGTAGGGTGCCAGGCTGCCCTCCCCCTCTGCCGGGCACGCTCGCTCTGGCTAAGCGCCCGGGTCTCCACCGCCTGGCCTTCTCCGCGGGCAGCCCCAGGACGGTCCCGCCCAGCGCCAGAGAGGGGCGGGGCTCGTGGAGAGGAAGTGGGCGGAGCTCAGGGTGGGGCGCAGAGTTGAAAGCGGGGGCGGAGCTAGGGGCGGAGCTCAGGGCGGGGGCGGAGCTCCTATTGCCCGGCTGTGCTCGGCCGCCGCCTGCCACCCCGCTGGCCCCAAGTTCCATTCACCTCCTCCACCTTCCGCGAGGCCCTTGTGGCGCCGAAGCCCGTTATGTCGGGCCCCAACCCGGACCAGAGCATGCTAGTAGAGGCGGGAGCGCAAGGCGAGGATGACGGCTTCGGGGAAGCAAGTCCCCAAAGGGGACTGCTGCGGTGACTTTTGCTTTTGCAGGGTTGCCCTCCTGGGAAGGGGAGTTGGACCGGCTTGGGGGCTTGGAAGGGACTGAAGAGTCCTCCCCCAACTGCCCCTCCTGGATCCCGAGTTGCAGGTGCTGTCTCGGATGCGGGGCTGGACCTGCGAGCGGGTCCCTGGAAACTTGTGAGTGGAGAGTTGTGGGGAGCCAGCCCCGTTTTACAGATGTGACCTG
The DNA here is from genome assembly GCA_004363605.1 of Indri indri. Taxonomy (NCBI): domain Eukaryota; kingdom Metazoa; phylum Chordata; class Mammalia; order Primates; family Indriidae; genus Indri; species Indri indri. Next base: position 4,252 of record RJWJ010032155.1, read on the forward strand.
CTTTCAGAGCAGCCTCTTGCGTGCTTAAGAGTGCAGCGCTGGAGTGTGGAGAGAGAACCCTCAGCTCCCTTCTCACCTTCTCTAGCCTCAGTTTCCCTATCTATAAAATAGCAATAATGATTACTGTCTCCTGCATTGGGACGTGTCAGGATTAAACGAGAAACACTCGGGAAGAGGCTGGAAGCTGGTGAGACCGGAGACTGGGAGGGCCACGCTGCTCCATCCTAGCATAGGGTGATTCATCCTTTGCCAAATCTACGAAGGAAGCCCAATGACCAGCCCCTCTGCCAAAATACTTGGCAAAGTTCTTTTTCTTTGTCCTGGCCAAGACAACTCTTAGCTTACCATCCAGTGTTCGTTCTGCCTCACTGCCCTTGGTCCCTACACTGCTTCTTCCTTAATTCCCTCTGGCCAGAGACCTCCAGTCTGTGGGCAGCACTGAGCACAGCCCTGCTGAATGGCCAGGGCCCCTCGGGGCTGAGCAACCAGCTGTGGCTGAGCTGGCTGGAGCTCTAGGACAAAGACTGAGCAAATCTCAGAGGCCAGTGGGGTGGGGGTGGCACGGAACCCAGCCTGGGCTGTGAGGTCTCTTTTTCTGCCTGTCTCTCAGCTTCAGCCTATCTCTGATTGGTCCCAACCCCATCCTCTGCCCCAGCCCTGTCTCTGTGCCACCCCTCCCCTCTGTCCCCTTCCTCCCCCAGCCCTTATCCCAGGGCTGAGCAAGTGGGCACAGCCTCCCCCACCATGGCCTGGAGAAGGGACAGAATGCCCCACCCCAGGCTGGCAGCTGCGATGGTTTGAATGTATGTGTCTCCCCAAAATTCATATGTTGGAACCTAAGACTCAGTGTGGTAGTATTAAGAGGTGGGCCCTTTAGGAGGTGATCAAGTCCTGAGGGCTCTGCCCTCATGAATGGGGTTAGTACTGTTATAAAAGGGCCAAAGAGAACTAGCTAGGCCATTTTGCCCTTCCATCTCTTCCACCATGTGAGGAAACCTAGAAGGCGCCGTCTATGAGGAACAGGCCCTCCCCAGGCACTGAACCTTTGGACACCTTGATCTTGAACTTCCCAGCTTCCAGAACTATGAGCAATAGGTTTCTGTTATTTTTAAATTGCCCAGTCTGTGGTATTTGGTTACAGCAGTGGGTGCGGACCCAGACAGCTGTGCTCTTCCCTGTTGCCCGACAGCTGGTACAGCTAGGCAGGACCCAGCGTTCTCACACAGGAGAGAATCGAGCCTCTGTCCAGGCAGAAGCCGGATCCTGCCAGCCCACGAGCCCCATTCTGGGCCATAACTTCAGTGACCTGCTCTTGTTGTCCGACCCAGTGGCCAGTATCGTGGACACATGCCCCTCCGTGGCTCTGTGACCTCACTGCTCCTGGTTTCCCTTCAGCCTCTCTGGACATACTTGCCGGTTTCCTTTCCCCCTCCTCTTCTGCAGCCTGCATCTTAAGAATTAGGTTCCTGAGTGTTACAGCTCTTTTAGAATTTGTCTAGCAGGTTTTCTGGTCCCCAACAGACCCCCTACCCATGCAAAATAAATTTAAAATATGAGAAAAAAATTAGCTTCCTAGCTGGGAGTGGTGGCTCACACCTGTAGTCCCAGCACTCTGGAAGGTCCCAGCAGGAGGATCGCTTGAGGTCAGGAGTTTGAGACCAGCCTGAGCAATAGCAAGACCCCATCTCTACCAAAAATAGAAAAAATTAGCCAGTCATGGTGGCGCCCTCCTGTAGCCCCAGCTACTCGGGAGGCTGAGGCAGGAGGATCACTTGAGCCCAGGAGTTGGAGGCTGCAGTGCACTATGATGATGCCACCACACTCTAGCCTGGGTGACAGAACAAGATCTTGTCTCAGAAAAAAAGGGTTCCTCAGGGTTCAGCTCTGGGCCTGGTACACACACTCTTTGCCACCTCTTCCTTCCTCTGGTTTCTGTCACACATGTGTCCTGAAGGCACCAGCCTGTGGCTTCAGGTCAGCCCTATCTCGACTCCAGGCCTGGGTTTCCACTGCCTCTGGGAGAGCTGGCATGTCCCTCAGGGAGCCCCACCTCAGTGCAGGCACAGCCACCCAACCTGCCTTCTTTCCCACGTTCTTGTCTTCTGCTCCTGCCTCAGCAGTCTCCTGCGAGCCTCTGCCCCGGCCCCTCTCTGCCGCTCCTGCTGACCCTGCCAGCCACCCTCCGTAACATCCAGGGAGGTGCCCCGACGCCCTTCAGCTTGTCCAGAACGCAAAATGAGGCCAGGCGACAAAGAGTACTTGTGGTTCGGTTCCGTTCGCATAGGTGATGCAAACTAGTCTGCAGTGACAGAAGCAGGTCGGTGGTTGCCTGGCATGGGGAGAGCTGGAAGGGGAGCTAGAGGGCGGGACTGCAGGGGGCAGGAGGAATCCTCAGGATTGAGGAATATGTTCGCCATCTTGATTGTGATGGTGGTTTTGCGGGCATGCATTTATGTCAAAACTTACCAAATTGCTCAAAAACCACAATGAAGAGGGGGATGTCAAAGGACTCAAGAGCTCCCAATGGCTAAAGTCAAAACAATTTGAGCAACAAAATTAAGTAGTCTTGGGTTATAACCCAAAGTATAAAATAAATATCCGTGAGTCTGTCAAAAGACAAATTAAAACAAATTTAGTTGCAAGATCTTCATTGACTTTTATTTACGATTCTAGAATCGGGCAGCACCTCGCTCCATAAAACATGATGAGCTGAGCAGGGGAGTTGGTTTTACAGACAGGTAGGGCTGAGGATGCAGGCTCAGAGAACAAAAAGCAGATTGATCGCTTTGCAGTTACTTTCCCTGTAAAGGTTATGGCAGAAAGGACTTCCTTATCACGCTGGCCTGTCCGGGCATTTGGCTCTCGTTTCTCACTCTCCCGATTCTGGGAAGGTCGAGTAAACAGTTTAGCTTCCGCTTGGTGATGGGAACTTCAGCACGAGTGACTCCGTGTGGTCTGGTCCGTCGGGCAGGGGTTCAGTCTAAACCAATGGCCTCCTGTCGGTTTTATTTAACAAGTCCACGCTAACACGAATAAATGACTGGATAAATACATAAATAAGTGAGGGAGAAGAGACAAACCTCCCGCAGGAGAATCCAGATGATTTCCATAGATTCTGTGCCCACGGGAGGTGGGCAAACTCCCCACTCCTTGGGTGTGGGCTGTGCAGAGTGACTTTCTTCCAGAGAGCACAGTGTGGAAGGGGGAATAAAGGAACAACTTTATGGTGACAAACCTGACAAACCCCTGATCAGGTCACCATCAGCAGTGATAAATCGTGCTGAGAGTGACAGCATGTGGCCTTGAGACAATGTGATGGAAATGGCGCTGTGCCTCTGCGGTCTTTCTCCTTAAAAGCCAGAACTCCAGTCTAATCGTGAGTGAAACACTAGACTGTCGAGAAAGATCCCACATCGTCAAGGTCATCCAAACCCAGGAAAGTCTGAGAAACTGCCACAGCCCAGAGGAGCCTAAGGAGATGACAACTAAATGTATCGCGGTCTCCCGGTGGGATCCTGGGACAGAAACAGGGCCTCAGGGAAAACAGGAGATCTGGAGAAAGTACAGATTTGGTTAATAATAAAGTGCCAATACTGGCTTGTTAACTGTATCAAATGTACCACGCCCATGTAAAACGTTAACAGGGGGAGCGGGCGCAGGGCGTATGGGAACTCTCGTACTGTCTCCACAATTTTTCTGTAAATCTAAAACTATCCTTGAAATAAAAGGTTATTTTTTAAAAACTTATCAAATTGTGCACTTTGAATATGAGCAGTTTTTTTGCATTGTTTGGTGTTGTCTTCATGGGGAGATTTGTTAACAACTGATTCCATTTCTGTAATGGTTACAGGATGACTCGGACTTTCTTTTCCTTCTTGAATCTATTTTGTAAGTTAGAATGTCCCATTTCATTACCGACAGCATTCTCTCATAGGGCACAGATAAACAACAAAGGAACAGTAGGAATAAAAACAGGACTTAATTATAGAGTCCATGGACAGTAAAAGGACAATGAGAGAATGCTATGACCTTTTTGTCTTGAGAAATTTTTTTCCAAATTTCTATCTATTTTATTAGTCTTTTCCAAGAGTCAGCTTTTGGCTTTGATATTCCTATTTTATTCATTTCTTCTCTCTTTTTTTTTTTTTTTTTTTTTAAAAACAAGGTCTCCCTCTGTCACCCAGGCTGCTAGCTTTGCAATGGAGCAATCATAGCCCACCGCAGCCTAGAACTCCCGGACTCCAGCGATCCTCCCGCCTCGGCCTCCCAGAGTGCTGGGATGACAGGCATGAGCCACCACGCCCGGCTGACTTCTTCTCTTTATTTTCCCCTTCCATTTTCTTTGAGTTTGTTCTGTGGTTTCTTTTCTGAATTCTTACTTTGGACCCTGTTCTCATGACTCTGCAGCCTTTCTTATTCTAAAGCACATATTTAAGGCTGTAAGTGTCCCTTGTTTACCGTGAGCCTGGCAGGGAACAGAGAGGCGGTTTCTGGCTGTGTCTGCCTGTCTGGAGGACGGAGGGCCCTTCAGGGCATCCAGGCTGCTGTTCAGCCAGGGTGGCTTTTCAGATGGATCCTCCCTGAGGTCCACTCAGGCCGCAGGAAGACCAAGCGCAAGTGTCTGAGACAGGCAGAAGGAGGTGAGACCCACGCAGTGGAGGGGCCGCTGAGGGCAGAGGCAGAGATGGGGCCACAAGCCCCTGAAGCCGGGAGAGACCTGGGACTGGAGCTGCCCTCGGTGTGACTGCGGCACAGTGAATTTCTGATTTTGAACTTTTGGCCTTTGGAGTGTGTTGTTTTAAGCCAACAGGTTGTGGTAATTTGTTGTAGTAACTTCACGATTGGGGAAATTCTCAGCCTCTCCAGATTGCAGAAGATGTTAAAATAGGAAACTCACCATTAAGAAAGCTGCTTTTGAGGAAGGCCAAGGGTGTGGCTGGGCAGGGGACCTATGGACGTGGGGAAGGCAGGGGCTGGGGGGGCGAGGGGGAGAGGAAGTGGCCTTAATCAAGGGAACCAGCAGCATGGGAGGTGGTCCCAGGAGTGTTAGGAGGAGGGAGCCCAGGACACAGAGACCCAGCAGTGTAGGGAGGTGGCCCAAGACTGGGGGACCATGAGACACTCCAGTCCTGGCAGACCCAGGCTGACCTCCTAGGGAGGGGCGCTTGGGCTGCAGTGACGCTGGGGGCGGCCAGTGCCCAGCCAAGGCCTGAGGGACTCCGGGTCTAGACAGAGGCGCTCGGACCTATGCCTTGCAGCCTCCAGCCTGCCTACCCGTCACACCCATGCATAGGGGTCCCCCCGAGAGGTGATTCCAAGAGTCATGGGAGGTGGGCAGGGAGTGGTCCTCCCTCCGGCCCAAAGTCTGGGCCTCTAAGCCCTGTCCCCAGAAGCTCACACTTCTCCCCAGACCCCTGGCCTGAGCCCCCTGAGAATTGGGCCACAGAGGGACAGTGGCCAGGCCCAGGGTGGGTGTTCTCAGTGTCTCGATCTACTCTGCTCCTTGCACCCCTTCCCTGCCCCCTCGCCCCACCCTCTGCTAGCCCAAGTCAGCCCCTTCTCTGAAGGTGGACATGCTCTCGCTTTGGAGCCAGACCTGGTCCCTGCTGCCTGTCACAGCCTTGCTCGGGTCCCCCTCCCCCAGTAGGGGAGGTTCAGCCACAGACACTCCCCAGAATAAATACCTGGTGCCAAGGAGGAGCTAGAGCTGGGACCCCAACCTTCCTCCACCTCTGGGATGAGTGGGAGGGCCCAGGGGGCGGCCGCTGGTCAGTCCCAGCCCCCGCAGAGTCTGAGCGCCATGGTTCCAGAGCCAGGACAACCTCCCGGGATTTCGTCTCGTTGAACGCTTCCCACACTGGCTGGGCGCACTCCTGACCTGTCCTGGGCTCGCAAGGCGCAAAGGAGAAACAGCCTTTCGGGAGGGCCAGACCTGTCCTTTCACACAGCCACCTCTGATGGCGTCCAGCAGAGGCTGAGCCAAGGGCCTGGGAGCAAGGAGTACGGGGCAACCCAGGAAGGGCTGCAGCGGAGATGCCCTTTCCTGGGCCTCCTGAGGTGCCCGGGGCTGCGGCCCGGCAGGACAGGTGCAGACCTGGGAGGAGTGGAGGTCTGGAGTGGCTCCAGGTCTGTGCCAGGCAGAGGCCTATGAGAGAGGGACCTGCTGCCCAGCTCCGCAGGAGCCCAGCGTCCACTCTCCATCTGCAGACCCTGCTCTGAGCTGCGGTCGCCAGTTGCTGCCCCTGTGGTCATCGTGGGCCCTCTCGCCCGCGTGGGACTCCAGGCTCCACAGTGAACAGCAAGAACACCATCTGAGGGGCGTGCCTGGGCCAGGCACCTGAGCACCAGAACCAGAAGGTGGCCCTGGGCCCAGACCTCAGGGAGCAGGGCCTGCTTCCCCTGGTCCAGCAGACCCCAAGGTCTCACCAGAGCAGGGAACCCGGTGAGTGTATCGGGGGGGGGCTGGGGGGCTGCCTTTCAGGTTTTCCACAGTCTGGGACAGATGATCCTCGAGGCCCCCTGGTGAGCCCTGGCATGAGACATGGGCCATGGGAGTTAGAAAAGGAGACTCAACCCAAGGCCCTGGGGTAACAAGGACCTCACCCCAAAGATCCCGTCCTGCTCTTGGTTGTGTGGGGGCAGCATGCCCAGCCTGGACCTGCAGGGACCAAGGAGGGCCTCCCTGTGGACACCAAGAGTTCCTGCGGCTGTGACTGGGCCTCTGGGGGCTCCTCCCAGGCACGGCCCCAGTTCTGAGATGCCAGCTAGTCACCTCCTGCCCAGCCTTCACACAGGGAAGAGAGTCAGTCATTCATAGCTGGGCTGAGCACTGCTCACAAGCTTCTAGAAACCAGACCAGGGGGTCAGACTGGATTCCTGAGATGCAAGAACCACCAGGGAACATCTTGCCGCTTTCATGAGCAGACTAGAACAGGCCTGGGGCCTGGGCCTCTTAGTGGGAGGACAGGACCCTGCAGTCTCTGGGGAGCCTCCCCTCTTGGGCATGGGGAGGAGGGAGGGCGGCTGCCAGAGGCAGCGGAGGTGGTCGGGAGCGGCCAGAGCTCCTGGCTTCTGGCCGTAGCAAACCCAGGTGCAGACCGCTGTTACGCGTCTGCTGTTGCTAAGCAGACCCAGACAGGACGTGGGAGGCCCAGCCCCGGCTTCCCCTAGGAGGGGCTTGGCCCAGAGCCTCTGCGTGGCTTGCCCAGGGCTCACTAAAGACATCTGCAGCTCTTGGAGAGAGAGCAGGACCAGCCCAGGGGCCACAGTGAAAACCATCAGAGGGGCCAAGGGGTGACAGGTGAGTGCTTGGCGTGCCATCTGCTTGGTGCCACACATGCAGTGTAGACTGTTCCAAGAGTCCCAAGGCCCAGAGACTGTCCCCAGCTCTGGGCAGCGTGAACCTTCAAGTCCCCTCCTTGGTCAGGGGCCCAGGCCCAAGGAACAGGCCCCAGTGGGAAGGGAGTAGGTAAGGAATGGGGCCTCTAGCGTCCTGTCCACCCAGGAGCCCTTGGAGTCAGCCAGGTCTGAAAGGGAGGCCCACACCGTGGTCCTCACCCACACCGCCAGCTCGTGTCTCGCGGTGTGTGAGGCAGGCGTGGGGTGGGCTGACCTCCCCGTGGCCCAGCTGGACTCTGAGGAGGGTGGGCAGAGCGTTTCCCCTCCTCCCCAGCCAGTCTGCAGGACCCACCACCCCAGACAGAACGCCGCCAGCGTCCGCAGCTGCGCCCGCACCCTCCAGCTTCTACTGGCCCAGCACCAGGCTCTTGCTGGCTGGGACTGGCCACAACATGGCCTGGCCTCTGCCCCAGCCATGGCCGCGACTGTCCGTGGACCCCCATATGGTTTGGCTGGGGACAGAACACATCTGAGACCCGAATCTCTCAACAGCCCACGTCCCCTTCACTGTCACCCCAACCTCCAGGGCTGGACTAGGAAAGAAGGCAGGAGGCAGCCAGGTGAGAAAGGGCAACGAATGGCCATCGCCAGGCATCCACAGAGACAAAGACGGACACGGACACGAGGACAGAGAGAGGCAGGCAAGGCCTGTGGGCCTGAGACAGGCCTGGAGCCAGTGCAGAGAGAAGAGTGGGCCCTGCATGGGTTTGAGCAGAAACTCAGAGACAGCCTGGTGTGGGGACACCTCAGTCCCTGGTGCTGTCTGCGTGTGGCTTTGCAGCATTGGCAGAGCGGCTCTTTGCAGAGGAGGAGCGCGATGCGGGTGGGAGGTGGACAGTCTGTGTGTCCCGGCGGGGAGGGGGCCAGGCTTCAAACCAGTCTGGGGCCCTGAGCTGGGCCATCTCACTTCCCGCACCCAGCTCTGGTTTCTCACGCTGCAGACCCTGCGTCCTGCCCCCTATTCATACCTGGAGCCCCCGCCCCCAGGAGCAGTAGCCACTCTGCCCCCTGACCCTGACTTTCAGGGTCCATCCAGTGGCTCCTCAGTGATCCAGAGAGCAGTGCCCCTTCCCTGCTCAAAATTCTCTGGGGCTCCAACCAACAGTCTCCCCTACGTGCTGCAGTCGCTGCAGACTTGAGGGTTCTTTGGGGATTTTCTTTGAGACAGAATCTTGCTCTCTGTCACCCAGGCTGGAATGCAGTGGCATCATCATAGCTCCCTGCAGCCTCAAAGTCCTGGGCTCAAGTGATCCTCCTGCCTCAGCCTCCTGAGTGGGACTAAAGGCATGCACCACCACACCCAACTAATTATTGTATTTTTGGTGGAGACAGGGTCTTGCTATGTTGCCCAGGCTGGTCTCAAACTCCTGACTTCCAGTGATCCTTCCACCTCCACCTCCCAAAGTGCTGGGATTATAGGCATGAGCCACCACTCCTGGCCAGACTTGAGGATGCTTTTTAAGGTCAAAGAGAGTAGCAGGGGTGGAGCCCCTGGGGCTGGGAGCAGGGGTGAGGGGTGGGAAAAGGGGGCTCTGGAGGGAGGGGGTGGCCACTGGCACCTCTGCAGGGGCAGGTGTTGGTGGCAACATTGTTCCCTGCAATTGTGCTCATCTTTGTTTCCCGCCGTTTCATCACCCAGATGAGTGGAGAGGGCCTGAGGGGAGGGGGATGGGGGGCCTCTCTGGCCTCTACCCCCAGCTCAGGACCCCCTCCAAAGCCCCTTCCCTCAGGGCCCTGCTATCTAAGCCTGGGGTTCCCAAGCAGAAGGTCATTAGAGCCAACCCTGTTAGTCCCATCTGAGGCCAGTGAACCCTCAGTCCAGCCTCAGGGTAGGCATCTGGGACATCCCTGGCCCTCATGGGTGAGCCATCTCTGGGACACTGCACAGGGCTCACTGCCTCCCAAGGATGTTAGCCAGGTCCCCGGTGAGAAAACTGCTTCCCTCTAGGACAAGGCTGGACTCCGTGCCTAAGGCTGTGGCCAAAGACAGGGGGATGGTCTCGATGACCTCTCAAGGATGAGGTCAAATCCTGGCATTCCCGGTGACCCAAACCACCTGGTGTCCAGATCAGCAGGATGCAGCCTGCTTTCACCTACCACCACCAGCCCTGCTCCTCTGGGGCAGGGAAGCCCTGCATCGTCCCCCACCAGGGCTCCATGATGAGCTGGGACAGCAGCCTCAGGACCCAGCTATGTCAAGCAGCCACATCTGTGGCCTGTGTGCCCAGCTTAGGGCTCTGCCCACTTGCCTCCCAGGAGAGGCCGTGTTGCTGCCGTCACTCCTGCAAATGGGGCGTGGAGGAGGCAAGGGGCTGACTCGAGGCCAAGGCATTCCCAGGGAAGCCTCTCGGGCTCCCCGCCCTGTGCCAGGGCCTGGCGTGGGGCTCCAGTTCCTCCTTGTCCCTGCTCAGCTGCCTCACCCTTCCCTGACCCTTACGAGAACAAGGAAACAGCACATGATCTGTTGGCAGGAGACATTCTGTGCTTTCAGTGGGCGTGGGGCAGGGATGGATCCCACCCCGGGCTGGGGCTGAGCAGCAGGGGCTGCTGGGGGTCAGAGATGCCATGTCTTCTGGATCGGGGGCCACTAGCCCACACACGGGGCCCACTGGAGGAAGGGAATCCCTTACAGAGTGCACAGAGGGACCCCCTGTCCCTGCAGAGGTGTGTCGCTCTGGGGAGTCCCCTCTGCCCTCCCCTCCAGGCCTTCCTGTCCATGCACTTGCACAGTCCTGCCCAGGGGCGGAAAGGGGCAGAAATCCTGCCAAGTGTTGCAGCAGGAGTCATGGCAATTGCCTCACCTTCCTGGATTTGGCAAAGGATGAATCGCCCCACCCTAGGATGAGCCCATAAAAAGGGTGCCCGGGCTAGCCTCCTCACTCCCCTCCTCTGCCACCACTGCCAGCCCAGCAGCTGCCTGGAGCACTGCTTCCTCAGCCCTGAAACCATGCCCCTAGGTCTCCTGTGGCTGGGCCTCACCCTGCTGGGGGCCCTGCACACCCAGGCCCAGGACTCCACCCGAAAGCTGATCCCGGCCCCACCCCTGCTCAGGGTCCCTCTGCAGCCAGGCTTCCAGGATGACCAGGTAACGGGCCTGGAGGGCACCTGCAGGGAGCGCCCAAGGAAGAGGGGGAGCAGAGGAGAGGAGAGGCTGACACTTGGGAGGAGCGCTGGGCAGGATAGGGGGACTCAGGGAGTCCAGGGCCCAGGCTGCAGCTCACCCTGCACCCGGTCCCCTGATGGCAGATACACCCCATGCCCCAGTTCCCAGCCATCCCAGGGTCACCTGAGCAGACATCCCCAGGCACACCCTCCTCTCTCCCAATCCCCATTGTCCATGCAGGGTGGGAACATCTTCAGTCCCTCTGCACAGATGAGGAAACTGAGGCTCAGCAAGGTCCACCAGCCACTTCCTTGCCCAGGGTCACCCCCAGCCCTGCCAGACTCAGGGCTACCTCCTCACCCAGGCCTCCCTCCCAGCCTCACATCCTCTGGCTCCAGCCAGCTCCATCAGCGCAAGCCCAGCCAGAGGGGCTCCTGGTTCCAGGCCAGCTGCCCAGAGGTGCCTGCAGGGGCAGAGCGAGAGGGGCGGCTCCTGGGGCCATTCCAGGGCTCTGCTCACCAGCAGCCCCTGCAGTTCCAGGGGAAGTGGTACGTCGTGGGCCTGGCAGGGAACGCAGTCAGCAAAGAAGAACAAGGCCAGTTTACGATGTACGCCACCACCTACCAGCTGAAAGACCACAGCTACAACGTCACCTCCACCCTGCTCAGGTGAGAGCCACCTCCTAGGGGGCTGAGAGGCAGACCAACGTCACCGGCAAAGAGTGACAGAAGCTGAGAGACCTGTCATTCATCCACTGTCGCACTGAATCCATCTATTTGTTCACTCCTTCCTCTGTTTGTCAGAGCAATATTTATGGGTCACTTCAGCTCAGACACACACGGACAGTAGTGGGGACAGACATACGCAGGCATTAGAAAACAAAACGGAGGGAATAGGGGTGTCCTGCAATGGGAGGAGGGACACTGGTTCCAGCCTGGAATCCCAGGGCCTTCATCAAGGGTTTCCGGGGAGGTGGCCTTAAAGAAGCCAACCTGCCCCCGAAGGAGGCGAGGGGTGTTCACGGCAGGGGCTGGTGGACTCTTGAGTCAGACAGAGCTGTGCCTTCAAGAAGCAGCAACATCGGCAGGGCCACCCCAAGCAAGGGCCGCTGAGCAGCCTGGAGAAGCCAGGCAGCCACGCTGGCATGGCCCTCAGACATCAGCACCAGAGGGACGTGATGAGGAGTGGGTCTGAGCAGCAGGGCAGAGACGGTGGGGTGCAGCCCGGGAAGGTGGGCGACCAGTGGAAGCGGGGCTGGGAAGTCACAGGTGGGAGACGACAGGGTGGGCAAATGAGGACGTGGGGTGGGGAGTCGGGGGTAGCCCAGCTCCAGTGGGTCCCTCACTCTGGCTGCTGGGCGGGTGGGGGTTGAAGCATTTGTGGACCAAGAAGTAGAAGAAAGGCAGGTTGAGGAGCTCAGCCCTGAGGTGCCAGGGGGCAGGGTGGGACTTGGGGGGGCTGGTTTGGCCCAAGAGCTAGGGGCATACGTGGCATGAGGCAGACTGGAACCTCAGGTAGATCCCCCAGGAGAGGTGTAGGGAGGGAAGCAGCAAGAGCTGGGATAGACGCCGGGGGAGGGGACTGCCACCCAGGGAGGCAGCCCGGGGAGGGAAGAGCCTGAGCAGGGTCCAGTGACCCAGGTCAGGGCCCAGGAGGTACAGCCAGGGAAAGGCGCAGAGGGGAAGGCCTAAGCCCATCACAGCTGGCTGGGGTGGGGGCCCCTGCGTAGAGGGGATGGGCTCTCATGGCTTGGGCTGGACTGGGGGTGTCCAAGTCCTGCTGCAACCTCAGCCCAGGGAGTCCAAGCCTGCACTGTGTCCCCTCTCACTGCCCATCTCATGCTCCCACAGGAATGGGGACTGTGAATATTGGATCAGAACTTTTGTCCCAAGCTCCCAGCCTGGCCAGTTCACCCTGGGCAACATTAACCGTGAGTCCTGAGTGAGGTGGGGCCATGGGGTTGGGGCTCCATGGGGCAGGGTCCTCCTAGAAGGGGCACGGACTTCCCCGGTCCTTGAAACAGGTGCTGTTCTGCAGGGAGAAGTCCATGCTGATGGGCTGGGGAGAAAGGTGACAGCTCCCTCCTCCCAGCCAGGGCAGGGCTGACCCCTCACTGTCCACACCTGCAGGGTACCCTGGAATACAGAGCTATACCGTGCGAGTGGTAGCCACCAACTACAACCAGTTTGCCATAGTGTTCTTCAAGAAGGTGTCCAAGAACCAGGAATACTTCAAGACCACCCTCTACAGTGGGTTCTCCCCCTCTCCCTAGGGGACCCAGATCCTGATCACACCAGGGGGGAGGGGACCCCCCCGCAAGGAAGGGATCTGAGGCCTTGTTCACTCACTCGACAATATTGATGGGGTGTCTGCTGACCACTCACCGGCCACCTTGGCCACAGGGAGAACCAAGGAGCTGCCCCCCGAACTGAAGGAGGACTTTATCCGCTTCGCCAAGTCTCTGGGCCTCACCGAGGACCACATCATCTTCCCTGTCCCAATCGGTAACGGCCAGCTGGGAAGAGGGGACATGGGGACTGTCTGGGCCTGATGCTACCCCATCAGGGAAAGGGGGAGAGGGGAGACTCAGTCGCCTGCTTTAGCCACTGGAGGGGGGACAGTCCGGGAGCTCCCTGGCAGCCACTTTGGGTTCAGGAAGACTGTGGTCCCCCCTGGGATCCAGGCCCCAAGTGCTCCTCCCTGACAGTTTAGGTGGGGCCTGCCCAGATGAGGATGCAGACCCAGGCTCAAGTGTCCCCACTCTCACTGCCCTGGGCCACCGCCCCGCACATTCCCAGGCCCCCGTGTCCTGGGCCACCTCCTCTCTATATGCTGGGTCTTGCTCACCACTGACTTGGGCGATGTCCTTGACTTCAGGGGGCCTGACCTGGGCCGGAGCCTCCAGCCAGGCCATGCAGAGAGCCACTGGCCTCCCCAGTGCTGAGGGGCTGCCGGGACTCGGCACTCGGCGGGGAAACGGGCGGGAGGCCTGGGTGCCTGAGCGGCTATGGGGCTGGGCCTCACTTGCCTCCCTGGATGAACAGTGTCCCCCAGGGCTGCCTGTCCCTGGGCCTTTCTCCCACGTCCCCGTGCCCTGTCATTGGCCTCTCTGCTGCTCCATCCCTGAAGAGAAGCCCCAGATCTTTACAGCTGGGCCACGCTGGGCGGGGGGCTGCCCACAGGCAGCGCGAAGTCCTGGTAGGCCGGGATCTCTCGCTCGCACGCACGCACGCACCTGCCTGTCCTGACGGACTTTCTCCCCCCACAGACCAGTGCATCGATGACTGAGAGCACAGTGAGTGTGGCTGCAGGGGACTGGAGGGTGCGGGCCAGGGTGCAGCGGGTGGGGGTCTCGGACCTGCCTTTTCTCCTCCCCTGCCCCCAGCACTGCTGCCATCTTCACTCCGCTGTGCTCTCCTCAGGTGCCTCCCGTCTCTCCGCCCTTCTCCCCCATGTACCCCCGTCCAGGGTGCCGCCAGCTGCCCCACCAGCCCCAACACCAGTGAGAGCTGGGAGACCCCTCTCCCGGTACCGCCCACCCGACCAGCCTGCTGACGGAGCCCTGCCTTGCCTGCTGAATAAACACATGCCCCCGTGCCCCCTGTCTGCCGCTTCTTGACCCCTGGGTCATGGGGAAGGGGAAAGGAAAGGGGGACTCACCCCAGAATCACTCCCAGGGCCTGAGCTCCCCAGCGAGGGATGAAGGCCATAGAACCCGGATGTTAGGGCTGCAGAGCAAGGGCGAGCCCCTGTCATCACCAGCAACCCCCCTGCAGCTGACTGACACCACACTCCCTCCTGCTGCGACCCTGGGCTGGGCCCCAGAGCAGCAGCCCTCATATGCCCCTGCCTGAGGGAGCCCGGTCCAACACAGACACTGATGGGGCCACACGTCATGCCCACACTCGGCCACCTGCAACAAGGCCCAAAGCAGCAGCCCAGCCTCCCCCAACTCACCAGGACCCCTGTGGA